>JH720032.1:311677-323032 GCA_000231845.2 Tetrahymena malaccensis 436 | reverse complement strand
TACGTCTGCGCCAGGAGTAGCAACAGCTAAAATCAAAGCTGCAGAGAGAGAGAGTATCAATAATTTTTTAATCATTTAATTTTTTTAGTTGTAGTATTTTGCTATTTGGGTTTTTATTTTATTAATTTAATATTATATTTTTAATTCAAATAAATGCCAGAATTTAAAGTTGAGGTAGAAAATCTAAAAGATAAAAAAATAAATTAGTTTTGTAAGTGTTTTTATCTGTTGGCATGTGTAATTAATTGAGTTAGAAAAATTAGTGAAAAATTTTTTAATTTGAATACAAACCAAATTTATTAGATGATCAAGAAAACTCACGCAATTTTATTAGAACTTATTTAAATACAAATTTTAAATATGGATGAATAAGCACTTTTATATTTTTTAGATTACAAAGAATTTTTATTAGTTTTAAAATATTTTTAAAGAATTTATTAAGGTTTTATGAAAATAAATTGAAATAATTATATTTTTTTTAGTAAATATTTTATCAATATAAAATAATATAAAGATATTTTTATAAAAAATATAATCTTATTGAATATTTGACAGTAATGTTTAATACAAAAATAAAATAGTTTCATATTCTAAAATTAAAGTAAATTTTTCTATTTAATTCTTTGATGAGTTAATATATGTTAGCCATTTTAGAGCGCCGGTTATAGAATATAAAAATAATACCATGATCCTATCTATGAATACAAATAATTTCTGGTGGATTTTGATCTTGCTTAAATTTAAAATCTAGAACTTCAGAGATATTGATCTATTTCAAAAACTAATATTAACACAGAAATATCTTACTTAAATTTATAAATTTAATATTTTTCACATCATGATCAACTATTACTATTATGCATTTCTGATAATGATTGAATTTTTTTATTATGTGGGAAAAAGATAGACATTTTAATAGACTTCTTAAATTAATTTGAGGTAATCTATAATTAGAACGAAATAGCGAATTAAAAATAATGAAAAAGAGTAAATTAAAATTTAAATTTTTTTGAAGTAATTAAAAAGAGTATGATTGAAAAGAAGTCAAGCAAATGATAAATACTTATTAATAAAATTTTAAATTAACTTAAGGATAAAAAAATTATAGACTTCATAAATTCATTTAAATTTTTTATATAAAAGGAACATATATTTATTTTTTAAAATTCTAAATACCACCTGAATTCTTTTTATTTACATTACCTAATTTTTACAAAGAAAAAATCTTTTATTGGAAAAAAAAATAAATATGGTAGATTTGTTAAAATTTTTATCAAAAAGTAGAATATAGTTAATATAAAGTATATTTAAAAAGTTTACATAATAATTTTGCAAAAACTAAGTTTTAAAATAATATTTCATTTTTCGCTTTTATTCTTCAAGTGGAAATTATTGTCTATAATATTTTGAAAAATAGCAAGTTTTTATATTAGTTAAAATTTTAATAGATGCGAAAATAGATATTTTTATACATATTAAATGGAAAATAATACAAAGGTAAAAATGTAATAGAAAGTAAATACATAATTCAAAGCGAAAGTGCTGTAAATAAAAATAGGTTTAATTTGAAGTTTTGAAAAGTAAAGCAAAAAAGATTAATTAGATCAATTAATATTTTCTGATAAAATAAGATCTTTACACTAATAAATTTTGTAATTAAAATGAGTTTAAATTAATACTTTATAAACAAAATTTTGGATTAGCTTTTTGAATTTAAAATAATTCTGTTTGAAAATCTATAACGAAAATATTATGTATTTAAAAATTCTTTCAAAAAATAAGTTCTTATTTGATTAGATTCTAATAAAGAAAATAATCTATATCTATTTTTCATATTATAAATACTAATAATAATTGCTTGAATACATTTTTTTCATATTTGAATATCTTATTTTATTTTTCAAATTACCAATCAAAAATTATTATATTCTAAAATATATATAAAATAAGATGAGTATTTTTATTTTACAATAAATTTGATAATAATTAATAATTAAGATTTTCAAAATTTTTATCATCACATTTTATTAATTTTTAATGTTAATTTTGAAATCAAATCAGCACTCATATATATAAACATACAAATAAATACATGCATATTTATTCAAATATAAATTCATACATATACTTATGCCAACAATCTCAAAATATGATTTAAATTTACTTTTTTTATTTCAAATGAGTAAAGAAGCTATAAGTAATGCTGAAACAGCTATAACTTAAGAGTTAGTGCTAGAAGCAATACAAGATGTTTTATCAGCACTAGCTTTTACATTTGCTGAGTTAGCTCCTCCTGCATTACATAATTTGCAATCGTCATCAGTCCAGTTAGTTTTTCTAGAGCAACTGCCATTTGCAGGATTTACACATGGAGTACCATAAGAATTAGCGAATTTGTTGGTCTTTTAGCATGAATTACAAAGGTTATCTGTTAAGCCAGAATTAGGCATAGGAGCAGCTAAGCAGGATGCAACAAAGCAGTTTGTTGTATCTCCAGCCTTGGACCATGTGAAAGCTTGACTTGGTAAATTACCACAGTTAGTACAAGTACCTCCTTATTGGCATGCAACATTAGTACCTGCAACAGGAGCGCTACCACAACCAGTTAAATCAGCCTTAGCATAACTGTTTCCACTTTATGGGCAAGATGTACAGAAAGTATCATAAACACCTGTGAAGCTAGTACCAACAGCAGTACAATCAGCAATTTTGATTTGTTAGTAGCACCAGTAGTCCAAGTGCTTGCGCCAGCTGAACCACAAGTAGTAGAATCAGTATTAGAATTACAAGTTACGTCTGCGCCAGGAGTAGCAACAGCTAAAATCAAAGCTGCAGAGAGAGAGAGTATCAATAATTTTTTAATCATTTAATTTTTTTAGTTGTAGTTTTTTGTTATTTGGGTTTTATTTTATTAATTTAATATTATATTTTTAATTCAAATTAATACCAGAATTTAAAGTTGAGGTAGAAAACCTAAAAGATAAAAAAATAAAATTAGTTCTGTAAGTGATTTTACCTAATAGCTTAAGTAATCAATTTAGTTTTAAAAATTAGTGAAAAATTTTTTAATTTGAATACAAACAAAATTTATTAGATGATCAAGAAAACTCACACAATTTTATTAGAACTTATTTAGATTCAATTTTAAAATATGGATGAATAAGCACTTTTATATTTTTCAGATTACAAAGAAATTTTATTTGTTTTAAAATATTTTTTAAGAATTTCTAAAGGTTTTCTGATAATAAATTGAAATAATTGTATTTTTTTAGTAAATATTTTATCAAAATAAAATAATATAAAGATATTTTTATAAAAAATATCATCATATTGACTAATTGACAAAAGTATTTAAATACAAAAATAAAATAGTTTCATAATCTAAAATTAAAATAAATTTATCAAATTAACTCTTCGATGAGTTATTATTTGTAGGTAATTTTTTCTCTCTTATAATAAACAGCTTCCATAATTAAATATAAAAAATAGCATGATTCTATGAATGAATAGAAATAATTTCTGATGATTTTTGATCTTTCTTAAATTTAAAATTTAGAACTTCAGAGTTATTGATCAATTTCAAAAAATGACAAGATTTCTATTAAAACAGGTATATCTTGCTTAAATTCCTAACTTTAATATTTCACGCATCGAGTTTGACTATTACTATTTTGCATTTCTGATAATGATTAAATTTTATATAATATGGAAAAAAGATAGACAATTTAATAGACTTCTTAAATTAATTTGAGGTAATCAATAATTAGAATGAAAGAGCGAATTGCATGTAATCCAATAAAGTGTGAAATAATATTTAAATTTTTTTAATAATTATAAAGAGTAACATTGAAAACAATTCAAGTGAATGATAAATACTTATTAATCAAATTTTTAAATTAATCGATGTATAAAAAATTATAGACTTCATAAATTCATATAAATTTTTTTATATAAAAGGTAGATATTTTTATTTTTAAAAATTTTAAATATCATCTGAATTCCTTTTATTTACACTACGTAATTTATAGAAAGAAAAATCTTTTATTGATACATAAAAAAGATAGGTGGAATAGTTAAAATTTTTATCAAAAATAGTTGAATATAGCTAATATAAGGTATATTTAAAAATTGTATAGATACTTAAATTTAAAAGTAATAAATATTTCACTTTTCGCTTTTATTCTTAAGGTATAAATTATTTTATACTATATTTTGTAAAATAGCTTAGTTCTTATATTTCTTAAAATATATTTATTGATGTATTGTTGAGAAAATATGTATTTTTAATACATATCTAATAGAAAATATGAATTAAAAGATAAAAATAAAATAGAAATTAAATTAATTTTTCAAAGTGAGTAAATTTAATAAATAAAAATTAGATTTAATTGATTTTTTTCAAAAGAAAGCAAAAAAGGTTAAATTAATTAGTTTTTTCTTATTAATAAGATTTTTACACTAATAAATTTTGGAAATGAAGGTACTGAAATTTGCTTGAATTACAAACAATTAAAAATTTTGGATTAACTTTTTGAATATAAAATAATTTTGTTTTAAATCTATAACTTAAAAATTATGTATTTAAAAATTCTTTTATATAAAAAATAAATTATTATAGATTGATTGTAATTAAGAAAATAATTAAAATATCTTTTTCTTTTTATTGAATGAATAATAATTATCTCAATGAATTTTTAAAAAAATATGAAGATATTCTTTTATTTTAAAAATTATTATTTTATAAAAGTATATATATTATTTGATGAGTATTTATATTTTATAATAAATTTGAAGAAACTTTATTAAACAAATAAAATATAAAATGATAAAATGATGAATAAATTTTAATCTTGAAATCAAATCAGCACACATAAAAACATATATAGTGATAATATATGTATTCATACATAAGCCAACAATCTCAAAAATTATTTATTAATTGTATTTAAATTAATTTTCTTTTCTTTTCAAATGAATAAAGAAGCTAAGAATAATGCTGAAACAGCTATAATTTAAGAGCTACTGCTTGCAGCAACACAAGATGTTTTATCAGCGCTAGCTTTTACATTAGTTGAATTAGCACCACCTGCATTACATAATTTACAATCGTCATCAGTCCAGCTAGCTTTTCTAGTGCAATTACCGCCTGTAGGATTTACGCAAGCTGTTCCATAAGAGTTAGCGAATTTGTTGGTCTTTTAGCATGAACCGCAAAAGTTATCTGTTAAACCTGTAGTAGGCTAAGGAGCAGCAAAGCAAGATTTAACAACACAGTTAGTTGTATCTGAAGCCTTGGTCCATGAGAAAGCTTATGGGAGAGTACCACAGTTATCACAAGCACCTGCTTATTGGCATGCAACATTAGAACCTGCAGTAGGAGTATTAATACATCCTGTTTAATCAGGCTTAGCGTAAACATTACCTGCTGAAGGAGGGCAAGATGTACACAAAGTATCAAAAACACCAGTCAAGCTACTACCAACAGCAGTACAATCAGCAATTTTGAATTTGTTAGCAGTTGAACCTGCAGCCCAAGTGCTTGCACCAGCTGGACCACAAGTAGTAGAATCAGTATTAGAATTACAAGTTACGTCTGCGCCAGGAGTAACAACAGCTAAAATCAAAGCTGCAGAGAGAGAGAGTATCAATAATTTTTTAATCATTTTACCTTTATTTTTGTGTATTTTTTTATTAAGGATTTTATTTTATTAACTTGATATTATATTTTTTTAGTTTTTTTAGTCAGAATTTAAAGTCAAGATAGGTAACCAATAAGAAGTAAAAAAATTATAAATTTATAATAAATTATGTTTACATTGCTAAGAATAAATAAATTTATTAATAAGTAAGCACTGTAGTGATTTAAGATATGTTTTTTAGTAATCTAATTGATTTAGTTAGTTAGGAAAAGATTTCTTAAAAAGTTTAATTTTAATTTAAATCAAATTTATCAGATCATCAGAAAACTCAAACACTTTTGATAGAAATTAATTTAATTGCATCATATTTAAAATACAATGACAACATTCTTCTAAATTATATGGAGTTTTTAAATATTTTTAAGCTTACTTTAAAATATTTTTTATGAATTTATATGTAAATTTTAGCATATATTTAGTAGCTTATTAAAATAAATTTAAGAGAAATATAAATGTATGTTAATCTTATTAAAAGAAAAAGTAAGACTAGTTTTATGAATATTTTTAAACAGATAAATATATATTATTTCAAATACTAAAATTAAAATGATTTAATATTAATTCATTTTTAGTAACATCTTAAAAAAAAAGTATACTCTCTTTACAAGTAAAAAACATCCAATATAAGATATACAAAAAAACATCAACATTTTTTTTGTATACAAAATTTTTCAGATGATTTTGACTTTCTTTGAATTTTAAATATAGAACTTCAGAGTTATTAATTAATAGAAACACTAACAAGTATATACTAAATCAGAAATACTTAACTTCACTATATAATTTTTCCTTAACTTTGGATAAATATGATCACTATTTATGAGTGCGCATGAATGTAAAATTTGTTAGATGTGTAGTAAAAAATATATTCATTTTTATAGACTTTGTATAATTAATTTAAGGCCATTTCAAATTACAATTGAAATAATTAATTACGTACTATTCGATGATTTAGATATTTTAGATTTTTTGTATTTATTAAGATATGTAACATTAAATGATAGTAAGTGCGATTAATCATATTTAGAAAAAAAGTTAAAGACTACAAATCAATCTGTATTTTTAGTAACAAATTCAAATTTTTGATTTCAAAAATATAAATATCAACCTTAATTCGTGTTCTATCATTTGTAAAATTTAAGTTTTTTAAAATGATTCTTTTTTTATAATATTAATTTTCTAAAAAGGAATTTTTTTATTGGATGAATTAGCTTTTTAATTAATTATGATATATTCATTATTTATGATAGATTTTATAATAATTTATTCTATTGAAGCTATATTTCATTAACTATAAGTAAATTTTTAGTTGAAAAATCAGATGCTTAACCTGTTATGAAGCAAAAATAAAAAAAAATATAAACTTTGATATTTTGGTTTTAAATTTTTGATTGTAAATCAAATTTGATAAAAACAAATTATTAATTAGATTACTTGATTAATTTTTATAGGATTTATTAATCAAAGAAAGATATTTTAAGATTAGTTGTTTTTTGCATTCAGTAAGTGATATTAAAAGTGATGATTGTAAAATCTAACTAACTAAATCTATTAAAAGCAACAATCCTTCATTTTTGAACTGATATTAAAAAATATTTTAAATTGTATTAAAAGAGTGTTTAAGATTATATGCTAAACTTAAATAAAAAATTGCAATTTTCTTAATAAAAAGCTAAAATTAGTAAAATACAGAAAAAAAATGTGTAATGAATTTTAATAAAACTTTTGATATCACTAATTCATTTCTACTTTAAACATGTAATTAAGTTATGGTTGTAACCTTAACTTTATGAAATTTTACCAGGCAGTAAAAAAATTTATTCCTTATTATGATGTACTGTTAAGCTAATTTCATTAACTATCTTTAAAGCAAGTAACAAATAAATTATTTTTTTTAAATTAAGTTTAAACATTTAAAATCAATTTAAAAAAATAAAAATTTCTATTCTATTTTAAAGTGTAAATTATATCTTTATTTTTTTATATAATAAATTTTAAATAATTATAATATAAATTCAATATAATTAACTTAGTTACACTTGCAAAAAGAAAACAATATTCTTAAATTTAATTAAAAAAAAATGCGATGGTTTTTAATTGTGAAATTGTAGACTAAATTCTAAATTTACCTATTTATTAAATTATTAAAAAAGTATCTTTTTTAACTTCAGAAAGGTACAAAGTATTTGCTCTTATTAAAAAAATAATAAATATCATTTGGCTTTTAAAGTTAATTCAATTATTTTAATATGTATTAGTGCTCAGGGACTAAAAATTTTACAGTTGACTAGCTTACTTGTTAAAAAATTTTAAGCAATTTCAAATATTAATGTCTCTTTATAAACATTGATAGCATACTAATTAATTTTTATATTCTATTTTAAAGAAGTAAATTTAATCTATATTTTTTATCCCAAATAATAGAAATACTTTTATCATATGCTCAATATTATTAATATCTAGTAAATCAAATTGAATATTCAATAAACTTTATTTATGAATTTATAAACATTTGTTAATTATCCCTTTCCTATGTATTTAATTGTAATATTTCAATGAATGAGAATAGTGTATTTTTTAATTTCAAAGAGGTACTCAATAATAAAGAACTTTTACTAAACAAATCTATTAAAAGCTTGCATGATAAAAATATTAATATTTATAAATCTTTAAATTTTATAGGTTTAAGAAAACTAAAAACTTTCTTATATTGAAAAATAGATGTGAGGAATTTATTTGCTAGCTTGTAATCAATTTCTAATATTTTCCTTTTACCTTTTAATATCAAATTGTTAAAAAGAAAGAGTTACTTTTTTAAATTCAAAAAAGTGCGAGAAGTGCAAATATTTTTTTATCAAAATAAAAGTTTATTATTAAATTTTTATATTCTACATTAAATCATTAAATTTAAGCCATGTTTTTTATCTAAATAATAGAAATAGACTTTTCAAATATTTAATATTTTTAATGCTCATTAAATTTGAATTTGTAGACCATTCGTTAACTATCTATTTCTATTTATTTACTTGATTTGTTTCAAAGAAAGAAAATTTGTTTCTTTTTTAATTTAAAAGAAGTAAACAATAACTAAAGAAGAAAATCTTTTTTACTAATCAAATAAATATATGCATGAAGAATAATACTAATAAGGTAAAAAATAATGAATTAATTTTCAATTTTTAGAACAATAAAATTCATCAGATTCGAAAGAATTCTAAGATATATTGTCTTATTATGGTAATTGATGTGATTTATGAACTTAAAAAGCACAAAAATTCTTCTAAATTTAAAGGAAGAGCTTTTTAAATGTGTTTATTTAGTTTTGAAAGTGTTATTTAGCATCCCAAGATACACATTTTTTATGGATTTCAAGTGTTATTCATTTAGGTCAAAAGCTATTTTTAAATTATAGACTTAAAATAAACAATACATTTTGCTAAAGATTTTTAAAAATAGACTTGAGTTTGTATAGAAAAAAACCACAATAAAAATAATTTTACTTTATTTTTTATCATAAATTGGAAATAAACCTAATCTATTAACTAAATAAAACTTATTCAAAAACTAGATAAAAAATCCAAATAAACAAAATTAACATATTTAAATATGTATGAAATTCCTATTTAGCTAAAATTTACAATCTAAATTTTAAATTATTCTTAATAGAGTTTAGAAAATTAAGTATTTTGTTTATTCATAAATCAAAGAGACTATTAGCTCATGCAAAAAATGCAAAAGGAGCCATATATTAATGTAGCCATATGGTTTGGTTTAAAGATATTTTTATAAACTTGCTTTGATTGCTACTTCAAAATATTAATTAAATGTGGATAGAAGAATAAAAAATATGTGTTACGATTATTGTAATTGAACTAATATTTTTGTAAGATTAAAGAGAATTTTATAAAACTTAAGTTTTGAAAAACATAGATAATCATATTTTTAAAGTGGCGACTACTTTCATTCATGAATATTGCTGAATTAAAACAAATTTCGATTTAATTAAAACTCTTAAACTAATAAAAACTGACTTTTGTGTCTACAAGTAGTTTTCATTAAACAAAAATAAATTTAATTTATGAAAATAAAAATTTATGACAGATATTTTTAAATGAAGGAGATTATTGAGTTATAGTATCATATAATAATGTATTCTACTTATTATATTTTGTTAGGTAATATATTTTTTATATTTCTAATCATGTGAATTTAACTCTTGTTTAAACAAATTTATATTTTTTGTTAATTAAATTATTAGTTAGCACCTCAATTTCTGCTTCTTTATTAATAAATTATGATATGATTAAACAAAAATTTTTTTGATTAAATAAATTTCGATAAATTTTTTTCTACCTAAACAAAAACAAAATAAATGATATAATAGAATAAACATTTTTATAAGCTAGAAGATGTAAGTATTTATTTTGTAATTAATTACTCTTTAATTTTATTTTTACCATTATAAAAGTTTATAAACTCTTCTCTTTAAACTCATACTCATCTCCATATTCATCTCTTGTAAATTTAATAAAAAAAATTATTCTTATTTATTTTATCATTATTATCAATTTAATTTTTTTTTCAAAAAAATATTCATATTATTATTTATTTATTCAAATTTATATTTATTTTTTTTATATATTTTTTATTTTCAAGCCATACTTAAATTAATTAATAGTTTATTCTTTATTCTTATTTTTTATTCATTTTTCCTTCTCATTAACTTATATTTTCTTCTATGTTTAAAAAGTCATATTTAATTTGGTGATGCAGGTACCTCAGGCTTAGGCTCTGCATTAGCAAACTGCACTAATCTCTCAAATTTGAAACTTGCTTTAGGGTAAAAAAAGTTTATTTGTTTTGGATTGTATTAATATAAAATTAATTAAAACTAAAACAATCTTTTTACTTGATTGATTTACTTATTGATTCTGATTATGCTTTTTTAATTTAACTTATTTTTCATTTTCAACATTTGCTGATATAAATTATTTACAAGTTTATTCATTTTTCTTTCTAACTAACTAATATTTTCTTCTATGTTTAAAAAGATATAATTAAATTGGTGATGCAGGTGCCTCAGCCTTAGGCTCTGCATTAGCAAACTGCACTAATCTCTCAAATTTGACACTTGATTTAGGGTAAAAAAATCTTATTTGATTTGAATTATATTAATATAATAATTAATTTAAACTAAAACAATCTTTTTACAGGATTGATTTAATTTTTGATTTTGATTATATTTTTTTAAATTAAGTCATTTTTATTTTCAACATTTGCTGATTTAAATTATTTACTAGTTTATTCTTTATTCATATTTCCTTCTCACTAACCTATATTTTCTTCTATGTTTAAAAAGTGATAATAAAATTGGTGATAGAATAGAATAGAATATACTCGCACATGTATATGCACTCAGAAATACTTAATATTAATTTTTATAATGTTATAGTATTTATATATAATTATTTGGATTTGTTTTTGGAAGGTTTAGCAGGTTTTTTAAATTTGTGACACACAGGATCTTTTTAATTAATTTTAATCGGTATTGGAAAGTTTTTTTTAAAATTGGTGATGAAGGTGCCTCAGGCTTAGGCTCTGCATTAGCAAACTGCACTAATCTCTCAAATTTAACACTTGATTTAGGGTAAAAAAA
>JH720032.1:293740-308670 GCA_000231845.2 Tetrahymena malaccensis 436 | reverse complement strand
AAAAATAAAACAATCTTTTTACTTGATTAATTTACTTTTTGATTCTGATTATACTTTTTTAATTTAACTTATTTTTAATTTTCAACATTTGCTGATTTAAATTATTTACTAGTTTATTCTTTATTCATATTTCCTTCTCACTAACCTATATTTTCTTCTATGTTTAAAAAGTTTAAATTTAATTGGTGATGAAGGTGCCTCAGGCTTAGGCTCTGCATTAGCAAACTGCACTAATCTCTCAAATTTGACACTTTATTTAGGGTAAAAACAGCTTATTTGTTATGAATTATATTAATATAAAATTGAATTAAAACTAAAACAATCTTTTTACTTGATTGATTTACTTTTTGATTCTGATTATGCTTTTTTAATTTAAGTGATTTTTCATTTTCAAGATTTACTGATTTAATATATTTACTAGTTTATTTTTTATTCATATTTCCTTCTCACTAGCTAATATTTTCTTCAATGTTTAAAAAGTTTTAATTAAATTGGTACTAATGGTGCCTCAGGCTTAGGCTCTGCATTAGCAAACTGCACTAATCTCTCAAATTTGAAACTTTATTTAGGGTAAAAAAAGCTTATTTGATTTGAATTATATTAATATAAAAATGAATTAAAACTAAAACAATCTTTTTACTTTATTAATTTACTTTTTGACTCTGATTATACTTTTTTAATTTAACTTATTTTTCATTTTCAACATTTGCTGATTTAAATTGTTTACTAGTTTATTCTTTATTCATATTTCCTTCTCACTAACCTATATTTTCTTCTATGTTTAAAAAGTAAAAATTAAATTGGTGATGAAGGTGCCTCAGGCTTAGGCTTTGCATTAGCAAACTGCACTAATCTCTCAAATTTGAAACTTGATTTAAAGTAAAAACAGATTATTTGTTTTGGATTGTATTAGTATATAAATGAATTAAGACTAAAACAATCTTTTTACTTGTTGATTTACTTTTGATTCTGATTAGGCTTTTTTAATTTAAGTCATTTTTCATTTTCAACATTTGCTGATATAAATTGTTTACTAGTTTATTCTTTATTCATATTTTTTATTCATTTTTCATTCTAACTAACTAATATTTTCTTCTATGTTTAAAAAGTGAAAATTGTATTGATGTAAATGGTGCCTCAGGCTTAAGCTCTGCATTAGCAAACTGCAATAATCTCTCAAATTTGATACTTGATTTAGAGTAAAAACAGTTTATTTGATTTGGGTTGTGATTTTTTTTAATATCAAAAGGAATTAAAATAAAAACAATCTTTATACTTGATTTACCTAATTTTTGGTTTAGATTATGACTTTGATTTTATTTTTAAGATAAAGATCATAAAAATAAGCAAAAACTATTTTACTTAACAAAGTTTTAATTAAAATATTTTTTCTTTTTACTTTTATGTTATTCATTAAAATTTATCTCTAATATCTATATATAGTCATAATTATATTGATGATTCACACAAATTAAAGATATTGAGCAAGTACCTTAAAGCTAAAAGATTAGTTGTCCAATAAATGAATTTATGGTAAAGCATATATGATAAATTTTATTGAATAGAATGGATAAATTAAAAAAAAATTTTTAAATATAAAATAAATTGATTAATTTATCTTTATATTTGTATATTTGTAAAACCAAAAATTAAACAAAGAATATAAATTTATGTTTACTTTTATTAATGTAAATTTAGTGAAATGATAGATTTATAAAAAGACTATTAAAAATTTTATATTTTATTTTTTATTAAGTATTTATCAATATATAATAATTTCATTATAAGTAAGGATAAATTAAGAATATATGATATTTAAAGAAATTAATTTATTAGAGAAATAAAAAGTTGAAAAATAAATAATGAATGACATAAATTTAGATATAAAGATATTTTAATAAATAAAAAAGAGGATAAAATTAGTTTAAAAAATAAAAAAGTAACTTACCCACATGGATATAAAATATATATTATTGTAACTTATTTTAGTTGTATAAATATGTAGGTATTGTTTTTATAAAAATAAAAATAAAATATTCTTATGAAACAAATACATTAGATGTAAAATAATACAATTCATTAAAAAGAAAGAAAAAGGAGTTATTTTAAAGTAAAAAAACAAAGAGCTACCTCTAGATTAAAGGGGATAGCTTATAAAATATTTAAAGCAAGGACATTTAGAATGAAAAATTTGCCAAAAGTATTATATGAGTAAAGTTGTTTTGTAGCAAGTATAGAAGGCCAAAAATTTACACTTATTGTGATTATTAAGAATGAACAACAAAGGCCATTCAATTAAATATGGTTCAGAGATTTGCCTGTTTTTTTGAAAAAGAGTAAAAATGTATATGAATATTTTAAAAATAAAAATAGAAAGATTTAGTTTTTTTAGATTGTGTTATGGTAATTTTGCCTGATTAATATAAAGTTAAGAGATTCTTTATTAAACCTGTTAAGACAAAAATTTTATTACTACCATCTTAAAAAAAATCAAAATTAGTTACTTCATCACGATTATTATAACCTGTTTTATTTATAATACCTCTCCAAGATACCATATTTTATCTATCACCTGCTTAGATTTTTAGGATCTATATCTAATGTTAGTAATCTAATATCTTATCCAGTTAACTGTAAAAATGTTTAAGAGAGAATGCTATAAATTATGAATTATACTAATAAAAATCTAAATTCTCGAGGATTTTGAAATTGTATTTGATCTTATTTTGAGCTTATTCGCATATTTTACTAAACCTCACATTGAAGAGCTATAGTAAATTATGAGTTTTTTTCTAAATATCAAATTGAATATAAGAATAAGAAATAATATTTACTATTATTGTGATTACTCTTAAAAATTATGACAAAAATAAATTGCTATTAAATATCTATAAAAAATTTGTCTTGGAAGATTGTATATAAAATAAGATAAAATATATTAAAATTAGATCAAATTAAATTATTTCAATTGAAAGATTTTCTATAATTCAAATTAATCATTATAATTTTTTTAAATTTTAACAGAAATTTATAAAATAAAAAAATTAATTATTATTTGAGTTATCAAATTAAATTAACAAAAACTATCTATTAGTATTTTTTTGGTTTAGCCAATTAATATTGTTTTTTTTATTATCAATATAATTTCAATATATTAAATTAAATTTCTAAAGAACATTTCTTTCGCAAACTATTATACGAAAATAGTAATAAGAAAGATGAGGATATTAACAAATAAATCTATATTTAATATCTTTGGATAAAAATTTTTATTTTAAAATATATCACATCAATTTAATTTATTAAGTGAGTAACTTTTTATCAAAATAAAATAAGAAAAATATAGATTTTGAATTAAAATTCACTTTTGAAATCAAATCAGCATATATACATAAATTCACATATATATTCCAACAATCTCAAAAGTTTTTATTTAGTATGAATTTTTTTGAAATAAAAGTCTTTTATTTTCATAAAAATAAAGAAGCAACAAATAAACTGGAAAAAGCTACAATTGAAGATGATGAAGATGAAGAGGGAGCAGTAGAAACACATGATGTCTTATCTGCGCTAGCATATTAATTAGCTGAATTAGCACCATTTGCATTGCATACTTTGCAATCGGAATCAGTCCAACTAGTCTTTCTAGAGCAGTTACCTCCTGTTGGGTTTACACAAGCTGAATTATAAGAGTTAGCGAATTTGTTAGTTGAACCACATGAAGCACAGAAGTTATCTGTTAATCCTGAAGTAGGCATAGGAGCTGCAAGACAAGATGTAATTTTACAATTTGTTGTATCTACATTTGTCCATTTGAAAGCTGATGTAGGTGCACTACCACAATTACAACTAGTAGATGAAGCACATGCAACGTTTGCTCCAGCGTTTGGAGTATTAGTACAACCATCTTGTGTATTTTTAGCATAAGGATTAGAACCTTAACAAGATGCACATAAAGTATCAAAGATTCCTGTAAGGGTTGTTGCTGCTGCAGTACAATCAGCTATTTTTGAGCCAGTACTTGTTCCTGCAACCCATGAACTACCTCCAGCTGGTCCACAAGATGTTGCATCATTAGTATTACCATTACATGTGACATCTGAACCTGGACTACCAGCATATATTAATGCTATTGAAATGGATATTATGAGTAATTATTTGATCATTTTCTTTTTTTTATTTTTCTTTTTCGTTTTTTTTATTTTTTTTTAAATTATTACACTTTTTTAAATTAGCTTTAAAAGAATTTAAAGAAAAAGAAATACTAAACAAATGTTTTAATTTAATTGATTAATTGAATTAAATTAAAATCAGATAATAACTAAATTAAATACTGGTAAAATCTAAAAGAGCTGATATTTAGATTGCTTTTATTTAGTTTGTTAAAGCAGTCCGAATGACGTCTAATTAATTTAAAAAGAACATTCTAATAAATAAATAATTATAAACTTAGATCAATAGGCTACCAAGCTTTTTACAAAAACAAAATTTAATAAAATTATTTTAAAAATTTTTAAAATAGATTAAATTCTTTCATCTAATAATTATGAAAAATATTAACTTTAGATAATTCTATATTATATAAATTAGATATTTTTATAAATCATTTAAAAATTAGGATTTTGTAGACTTAAATATAATTTTAATAAGAATATCTATTATAAATTATTAGTCGAATTTAAGAATTAGAAAAATGTATTTTTATATACAAAGAACTAGATTTTTTTTCTGATCTCTTTTAAAAAATTAAAATAATTTTAAAAAACCATTAATTGTAGAAAATAATAGAGATATCATTATTGAATTGATATTAGTTGACAAAAAAATAGAAAAGATATAAAATATTAAAATTTGTATATTTTTTTCACACGTAATGCTTAACTTATGGATAATTAAAATAAGTTGATTGAAAATTAGTGTACTTATTTATTTAAAGAATAGTTGTATGATGTAATAATAAACATGAATTTAGTGTATTTTGTCATAATTTCTAATTAAATTTTATTATGAAAGATATTTTTCAGCTTGAAATTATTGACATTTGGACAAGTTAAATTTATTGTGTATGAACAAAAATAAGTTTTTCATATATTCAAAGTTAAGGATCTACTAAAAAAACAGTAAAAAATAAAATAATTGTTCTCTAATTATTTAAATAAGTGAAAAGTAAATTATTTAATGAAATTAATAAAATATTTTTAAAGATGTAAAATTAAATCATATTTTAAGTATTTAGTAGAATAATATTAGATTAAAATTTATTCCACATGCAGAAAAGAATTTTCTTAATTAAATTTAGTTATAAACGAGTTATTGATGCGTATTTTAAATTTATTAATTTATCTAAATATAAGCAATTAATAATTATTACCAGTAATACACTTAGACCATCATCATTTTAGTTTCTCGATTTTTAATTTTTAATTCATATGAATGAAAATGTGTTTTGAAGTTTCTTTCATGCCACGTTTTTGTTGGCTTAATATTCTTAGAAATGGTTTAGTTAAAAGTAAAAATATTGATTATTTGATTTGATTTTTCATGGCATTAATTAATATATGATAAAGACTCATTTTTTAGAAAAAATCAAGGCTTTTATATATAAATACTCATTTTATTCTTTCTATTAAATATCTAAAAAAAATGGAATGATTTTATTGTATATCTCGATCTTTCTTAATAAAAGCAAATTTTATAAGGTGTTAAACATTTTATTACAAAAAGAAATCTGTGGATTTTTAATAACAGCATTTATTTTTTTAAAAAAGTGAACCATTTACCATTTATTTATTTTTAAAATAATAAATATTAAAATACTAGATAATATAAAATTTATTCAAAACATTTTAAAAAATATCTAGATATTATTTATTATTCTATTATTTATTATAATTTTATATGATAAACTCCAGACAGATGTAGATTAGTATCCAAAAGAACAAGCCATTTTTTCTATTTATTAAATTCAAGCTGAAAAATTGATTTAATTACACGTGTAATCTAGACAATCTTATTTTTGTAAAAAAAGCATTTGAATTTTTTTAAAAAGTTAAGGTTATTGCTTTAAATTAAGAATTCATTAGAAATTAGATACTTCTATTGAAAATATATTTGATTTCATCAGATTTAATTTTCAAAAATAATAAGAGCATATTTTCAACAAAAGGCAAAACGTGAATTTAAAATAGTATTTTTACTTAAGATTGAATAAAAAATTCTACTCTTTTTATAGTTGATATATAAAAAAGTACTGCATTTTGAAAAATATTTTCTCAAATATCAAAGAATAAATATATGATAAATAATTTAAAATAAAATTTCTTAAATTTTAACAGATTTACATTATTATTTTCTAGAAAAATAATATCCCTTATTTGATTATAAATTTCTTTTTGATTAATATTTATTAACTTACTAATTTTTTAATACTTATTAATTTTTTCAAGTTTCTCAGAAAAAAGTTATTAGCTTTTTATTTTTAAATTTATAATAAAATATTTATCAATGATATAATATATTTTATTTATAAATAGTTTCATTTTTTTAATTCACGTAGAACAAATTTTTCTTTAGAGATACAAATAATGAAATGTAAATTAGTTAATCAAAAAATATTTACACTTAATTAGTTAAAAAAATAAAATGCAAATAAAAGATATACGAATATATCAATAAGCAGAATATTACTTCTAAATCTATTAGATAAAATTATGTTGAAGGAATATAAAATATTTTCTTTTTTTCTAATATTATTCATATCTAAAAAGATAAAGATCAAAAAAATAATTAAAATTAGTCTTAAAATATTAAATATTAAAATATTGTGCTTAAATATTCTTTTATTCTAAAATTTTCAATATTTTTGATGTATCAATCATTAATTTAGAAGTTTATAGAGACAGTTAATAGCTAAATAATACAGATCTTGCTATTGATTTTAATTTACAAAATTTAATACTAACTAAATCAGAGAGGAATCAAGCATTTTTGTTATTTTGATTATTAATTATAACCTAACATCAAAGATAAACTATTTTCGATTTTTCTTTTATTATTAAAAATTATTAATCGAATCTCATTTCTAAGATAAGGTAATTTCAAAATTTTACTGCACTATTAATATTGAATGTTTTAATCTCTATTCTAAAATTCTTCTCCAATCTCATTCAAGTAGAAATAAATTGAAGCTATCAATATGTCATTTACTTATATAAATAAAATAGTCTTCAGACCCTGTGTTAATAAAGATAAAGTTTGAATTAGTTTTATGTAAATATGGTATGTCTTTCTTTTAATTTATTTTATTATATAAAAAATATGTTTTTCTTAATATTTTTTGCTTTTTCATAAATCTTTTTTATCTATTTTTATTAAGTTCATTAAATATTTTATTTTATTCTTAATTAACTTAATAATGTCTGAAAAATATTAAATATTTCAATCTTATCAACAAATTGATAAGTTAAAATTTCGATTATAATCACTAAAGCAGTTTTGTACTTTAAATGATATTTAGCCTTCAAAGATAAATCTACAATTTAAAATAGAAAAAAATATTTTATAAATCCAGATAATTTCAAATATTAACTATATATAAATATATCTTTTAGTTTTTCAAATATAAATGGAATTAAAATATATAAATAAACTTGAATTTATAATTTATGTAAAATAAAATAATTATTTTAGTTTTTAAATAATAGAGATAGCATTTAATTACCTTATTATTTTACTATAATGTAAAAAACTCACAGAAAATTGTATTTTTTAGGCTAAAAAACTTAAATTAATTATAAATGAGATTATTTTCTATAAATTTTGTGATAAAAAAAATATTGCAGTATCGAAAATTGTTTAAAATTTTCTTTAAAAAACTATTAAAAATTTATATTATTAATGAAAGTATTTATTTCTTATAATTCTATTGAGTGTATGATATAATACTATGAAAATGAAAGATTTAAATTTTTATTAATAAATTAACTATCTTTTTAAATTAAAAATTGAAATTACATTAATTTTAATAAGCTTCTTTTAATTTATTATAATTTAAAAAATTTTTTTCTTCTAAAAAGCTATTATTAATAAAATGAAGAAAGGTTAAAAAAAAAAAAAACTTTTAAAATCAAATCAGCAAACATAAATAATATTATTAAATATATAGGCCAACAATCTCAAAAGTTTATTTTCTTTATATAATTTTCATAGAATTGTTATTTTCTTTTCATAAAATCAATGAAGCAACAATTATGCTTGAAAAAGCAATAATAGATGAAGATGATGACTATGGTTTAGTAGAAACACATGACTTTTAGTCTGCTGCAGCATATTAATTTGCTGAATTAGCACCACTAGCATTGCATACTTGACAATCTGAGTCAGTCCAACCAGAGTTTCTAGTGCAGCTTCCTGTAGAATTTACACAAGTTGTTCCATAAGCATTTACAAATTTGTTGTTCTTATTGCAGGAACCACAGAAATAATCATTCAAGCCACTTGCAGGCATGGGAGCAGCTAAGCAAGATTTAACATAACAATTTTAGGTATCTGATCCTGATGCTACAAATAAGAAGTTAGTAAATGTGCCACAGTTAGAGCAAGAATTACTACTACCTTGGCATGGAACATTTGCACCTTACTAACCTACAGTGGCTTAACAACCAGATTAATCTGCTTTAGCATACACTAATGTTGGAGTACCAGTATTTTTATTACAAATATTACAATCTGAATCAGTCCAGCCAGAAGTTCTTGAGCTCTAACAAGTAGCTGAACTTGCAACACAAGCTGAACCATCAGAATTAGCATAGACTTTAGAACTACCACCACAAGACTTGCAGAAGTTATCTATTAAGCCAGTAGTTGGCATAGGTGCAGCTAAACAGGATGTTATGATGCAATTAGAAGTATCACCACTTGGAATAGACCATCCAAAAGCTGGAGAAATATTACCACAACTACTACAACTACCAGATTTTTAGCATTGAACAGTTGTTCCTGCTGTTGCAACAGAAGCTTGGCAACCATTATTACCTGATTAAGCATAAGGTTTATCATTATAACAAGATGAACACAAAGTGTCATAAACATCAGTTTTACCAGATAGAGTACCTACATTATTGCATTCACTAATTTTGGATTTAGTTCCAGCTCCTGCTGCCCAAGAGCTGCCACCAGCTCCACCACATTGAGTTTAGTCACTGGTATTACATTAAACATCTGAACCTGCAGCAGCAAGTATTATGGCCACTGTTAGTGAAAGTATGAGTAATTTTTTAATCATTTTCTTTTTCTTGTTTTGAGTTTTTAATATTTTTATTTTTTAATTAATTTATTGTTATTATCTGATTTTTTGAAGAGTATTTAAACAAATTTTTAAGTGGATTTTTTAAATGAATAAGCTGATTGAATCAATTTACAACTGAATTAATAAAAATGAAATACGCTAAAAATTTATTTGTTAGATTAATATTATATTTATGCAATACATTTAAGAAAAAATCAAAAGCTTCTACAAAATATTAATTCACCAGAATAATAAAATAGATATAATATATCGATAGATTGTGTGTGTATTGGGGGTAAGATTTTAAAAAGCTTTCAATTTTAAATTCTTCAAAATTTAATATAATGATAAAAATAAATTAGTAAATTAAAGATAAAAAATATTAAAGCCCTTACAATAATTCATATGTATATTTTACTATACAAAAAAATTTAATATACATTATAAACCTGAAATTAAGATCAAAGAATTTTCAATAAAGATTGATCAATAAATTTAGGAAAATATGTATCCTAAATATATAAATATCTTTATTTTTCTTCAAAGATAAAGAGTAAAAAATGGATTTATCTATTTAACTAAATTCTCAAATAGATTTTATGAATTATTTAAGTTTAATACTTAAAATATAATTACTAATAAGCAATTTAACTACAAATAAATTTAGAACTTCTCAAATTCTAACTTTATCTCATACAATAAATCCAGCTTTATAAATATAATTTATAGTGTGTTATTATTAACTTAAAAATGAAATAAATTTTTATGATATGTAAATTTATGTATATAAAACTATTGAGATATATTAAATAATTCTCTATTATACATATTTAAAACATTATTCAAATTTAAAAAACAAATGTTTTTATTCATTTGCTTTCTGAAGGATTAAAAATACCAAGAAAAAAATGTATTTTTTTGATTTACATAGATAAATTTCTAATCTAATTTGTAGACTATTAGTCAAATCTTTCTTTCATTTAGAAAATTTAAAATATGAAAATTACTTATTAAATAAATATTTATCTGCTTATAAAAAAATGTAAGTTACAAACAAATTTTTTTTAAATTTAATTAAGAATTTATTGTCTTTAATTTTGAATTTTTCTTGCAACTTTTCCAAAAATTTCAATTTATATTTTAACAGTATTTGATAAAGTAAACAAATGCAATTTTCAAAACAAAAGACTTACAACTTCGCTTTTATAAAATTATGAATCACTTACAGAAAATATTTTACATTTTTAAAACTTTTAGATGTAAAAGAATGAATTATTTATGCTTAATATTAATATATTTTTTTAGATCAGATAGACATTTTTCAAAAAATTTAAACCGAGCTTCAGCAGAAATATATTCATAGATAAAATTTATTAGTTTTTATTATTATTTTTGCATTGTTAATATCAATTACAGGCTATAAATTTTTTTATTTTCTATTTCTCAATTGTTAATATTTTTAATCAGAAAAATGAAATTGATACTAACTAAAAAGATGTTTGTCTAGTAAATGACATAACCATCACTATGAAATTTTTAAAAAATTTATAAAATATTCATGTTAAAATACTGTAATATCTCTAAAATAACTGGCACCTCAGATGCGAGATTTGCTTAAAAATGTCTACATTTAAATAATTAAATACTTGTTCTTTAAAGCCTATCATAGAAGCTAAGACAACAAAAGAAATTAAGGTATATGATATATTTGTGATTATGCGTATCGAATAAAATTATTTAATTAAATAGTTAAGAAAAATTTAATATCTTAACTGATTACTTAAAATTAAATTAAGAGATATCTATTTATTTTTATGTATTTTTCTAATTAAAATAGAAAAAAAAGTAATTAAATTTTGCTTGAAAAGGAATTATTAAATAATTTAGTAAATATCGAATTAGCCTCAAACATCATGATTAAATTATATCATTTTTCTAATTTATTAAAATATCAATTGTTAATTAGCAAATCAAATATTTAATCAATATTGTATTATAGATAAAAGATCATAAATAAAATAGTAAATTTGAAATGTTTTATATTTTTTTGAGCTTTATATCAATAAATTAAATATATGAGTTGAAAATATATTTTTTTCAAATATTTAAATTAATAACTTAAAAAATATATATTTAAGTCCTATAATTTCTCATACAATATTTTGACTTATTATTTATGAAAGCATTATTCATAAAAACCAGTTAAAAGCTTTTATATTTTTATCCTGATTTTAATTTAAGAATTTTTAGATTTACAAGATTTATTTTTTCATTATCAAATTTAAAAAATAAATGAATTCATTAGACTGAGAAAGTCTATATCTAAATTAATAAAGTTAATATATTTACTCGTATTTAAAGCACCCATTAAAACACAGCTAAAATTATAACATTTTATTACCCCTAAAATTTTATTTTAAAATAATTTTTAAGATTGACCTAGGGTTAGCAACTAAAAATATTATTAAAAAATCTAAAGTTTATGATCTTATCAAATTGACTATAAGTAATTAGAAGTAAAAAAAGAATCGCTATCTAAATTAATTTAGATTGGATTAGCTTTTATAAAATACATTCAAGTATCTTTAATTATGGCATAAAAATAAAAAATTAATTGATTTTCAAGCCTCATTTAAAAATTAATAAAATTTTAATTTTCTTTTATTTCTTATCTTATTTTTATTATGGATATTTCTATTTTATTCCAACTTTCATCATCACTAGCAAATATGAGAATAAAACATAAGTATTTATAATCAGATTCTTGAGTAAATATTTTATTGCCTAATCTGAAGGAATAACTAAGGATACAAAAATTTACCAGTACAAAGTACAAGCTTAAAAATAATTTTGTGTTTTTTGTATTTATAATAAAATTCTATGAGTTAAAAAATCTACAAATTTTGAGTCAATAAATTATTAAAATAATTACAGTTTAATAAATAGATGATCGACTAAGCTTAGGATCTTGCATTTAGAAAGCATAAATAAAAATTTTTGTTCTAATAAACTTAAAATTTGATTGTGAGTATTTTATGTACATTCAGTAAATACTTTAAAATTATTGAGAAAAATATATTAAGCATATTTCCTTATAAAAATTCATTTTTTCTAATTTACATAAAAATGAATGAGATAAGTCTGCTATTTATTATCGCAAGTTTTTGTTTTTTAATTAAAGTTGTAGACTATTTATTTTGCTTTACTTTTTGAATGAATTTATGAAATTTCTATCATTAATACAAGAAATGCGTCACTATATTATTTGGTTAAATACAGATAATAGTAAAATTTGTTAAGTCTTGATTTCCAAATTTTCTAATTAATGTTTATATTTTTAAAAATAAAATAGAAACTATCAGAATTATACAAATGAAGAAGGAAATAAACAAATTAAAAGTCTAATATTCAAAAACTTTTTATTTTATTTTTTAAGAAAATCAGAAACATCAATTTTAAAACAAATCAATAATCAAAAATAAAATCAAAAGTCAAATTTTACAATTATTTTCTATTTAATAATATATTTTTTAATTTGAAATTAAAATTTATATTAACTATTTAATTTTTAGCTATTGTTTTGTAAGTTTTAAATAGCCATTTTATTTTTTATTTTCTATGCTTCTATGCTGGGGACTTAAAATTATTTAAAGATTCTAAAAAAAAAGTACTTTATAAATTTTGAATGATTAAGAATTAATTGTAGAATGAACTAGTTTTTGTGTGAATTTTAAATATCTTTAATGAAATGATAGAGTAAGTAAGAAAATTAATTTAAATAGCTGATTCATTTTCATAAATAATCAAAAGTAATAAACAAAATTTTTATGCTTGAATAGTTGTTTTTATGAGAATAGAATTTTAATTAAAATTTGACTATTATTTACATTTGAGAATTTAATAATAAAATAATCAATGTTTTATTTTTCTTTATGTTACAAAAGTAAAATACGTAAAAACTAAATAAAAGCAAAAGTAATTGATTTATTTTTTTTAGGCAAAAATTATGTATTTCATAATAGTTTTCATTGGAAATTTATCTTTTTATAAATTAAAAGATCTACAAATTTAAAATACTTAATAACTGAAATCTAAAGTCTATAAATTATATATCTATTACTATAAGATCTTGTTTCAAATAATATCAAAAGAAAATTGGTTTTTTAAAATAGATCTAAATATCTTCCAAACAAAAACCTATTTAAATAATTTTTTCTTCTTATATTTGAAGATTTAATTACATATTTACTTTTACTTACCTAGTATTTTCTAAAATAAGTTCAAAATAATTATTTTATTATCTCAATTGAATATTTTAAAGCTTGAATTAATATCAAATTAAAATGGGTAAATTATAATTTAATTTTTTTAACTTGTTTTTTTGACTGATTCACTTAGTAATTTAAAAAAGTATGAATGTAATATTAACTTAAAAAAATTATTTTTTTAAAAGTATATCAAATAGATAAAATTTAAAATTGTTAAAAAGTATCAAGAATTTATTTAATAATTTTGTTACCATAGAGCTAATTTTAGTATTTTTTTTTGTATCTGAATATAATAAATTTGATTCTGATAATCATTTAGATTATTAAATTAATTAATAATTAATTTATATAAATCAATAAAGTTTTAATTTAAAATTTAATAAATAATTTAAATTGATAAAATATTTAAATTAATTAAGGAGATCATTTTTGGTTTGAAACAAACTATATTAATTTAAATTTTTTTATGAAAATTTTTTTTTTTATTTATTTTAAGTTGTAATTCTTATCTTTATAAATTATTTTATATTTATTGTAGATTTAAATATTAAAAAACTAAAAATTTTATATTTATCTCTGAAAATACTATTTTTATCAACTAAATATTCTTAAAATTATAATAAAAATCTTTACTCTATGAATTGCTTTCAAAATAAAATCAGCATACACATATAAACACATTAAACATACACGCCAACAATCTTAAAAGTTTATATATATAATATTTTCTAAAAGTGTAGTTTTCTTTTCAAATTAGTAAAGATATTACAAGTATTATGCTTGAAAAAATAATTACTGATGATGCAGTTGAGGATGGTTAATTTTATGAATTCGATGGCTTTTTAGCAGTACATGATTTTTGATCTGCAGCAGCAAATAAATTAGCTGAATTAGAACCATTAGCATTACATACTTAACAATCTGCATCATTCCAACTATTATTTCTAGTACATGAAGCTGAACTATTTACACATCCTAAACCATAAGAATTTGCAAACTTACTTCCATTACCACAAGATCCACAAAATCCATCAGTTAAACCAGTACTAGGTTGAGGAGCAGCTAAGCAAGATGCTATGCTACAACTTGAAGTTGCAGGTGTCCAAGTGAAACCTGTTGGAGCAGCTCCACAACCAGCACATTTATCACCTGTATTACCGCATGTCACAGCTTTACCTATAGCAGCAATAGAATTTACACATGATTTTTAATCTGCTGCAGCATAAACACTTCCAGTTCCGTTGCATGCTAAACAATCAGCATCAAACCAATTAATACTTCTAGTGCAAGTTTTTGAACTGTTGACACATCCTGAGCCATAACTATTTGCGAACTTGTTTGATTTACCACAGGATCCACAAAAATTGTCTGTTATA
>JH720032.1:274822-291048 GCA_000231845.2 Tetrahymena malaccensis 436 | reverse complement strand
TCCAAGTGAAACCTGTTGGAGCAGTTCCACAACTAGAACAATCAGTTTATCCGCAGTTAACATTTGCACCTGCTTAAGCTGTACTTGTGCAGCCACTTTGCTGTTAATTAGCATAAATATTACCAATATTATCTGTAGGAGGACAAGATGTGCAAACAGTGTCAAAAATACCTGATACATTAGTATAATTCACAGCACTGCAGTCTGCTATCTTTGATTTTACACCACTAACTACCCACTAGCCACTAGCAGCTGGTCCACAAGCAGTCACATCGTTTGTATTAGCACTACAAATTACATCAGCTCCAGCTGCAGCAAATATTAATGTTATAGAGAGTGAGAGTGCGATTAATTTTTTTATCATTTTTTTAGATATATTCCTATCAAATATATTTTTTTAATTTAATTAAATATATTTTTTCTGATTTGCCAAATTCTTTTTAAAAAGAATAAAGTGAAATAAAAGTCTTTAAATGGTGTTAATAATTACAAAAAAATTTTCTTTTCAATTAAATGTGAAATACCTTTTCAAATTTTTAAGAATTGTGTAATCCTTAGGGCCAAAATCTAAAAATTTAATTAAAAAACAAATTGATGGGGTAGGTAGTTATGAAATAATTATTTTTATTTAAATCGATAATAGAAATATTTTGATTTTTAATATGGTATTATTATTAATTTTTAAAAATTCACCCCCCAAATATAAATATAAATTTTATGAAGTATTATTATTTATGAAGTATTGATAACTTATAAAGTTTCTAGTGAAGCCTAGAAGTTAGAAAGTAAAAATTGAAATAGAGATATATTTTCTAACTTTATAATTTTAATATTAAAAATGATGATAACATATTAGTTACTAGAAATTTAAATTCTGTTTTCTTTCTTTAACTAAATTGTAGACTATTTGTAAATTTTGTTTTTAATTATGTAAGTAAAATGCTTAAATTTTTATTAAATCAGAATTTATTGCTTTTAACTTAAATAAGATCTTTTACTTTTCAAAAAATAAAAAGATATTTTGTAAGTTGATAAATTTAAAATCATTAAAGAAAGTCTGAAAACAAATTAAAAACTCAAAATTAAATAAATAAAGAAATTTGTTAAATATATGAGACTCATTAATCAAAAATAGAAATAATTTACATGTTTTATTTATATGAGAATATTTACTTAATCAAACAAGATTGAATTTACATTTAATATATTCAAATTTTTCAAGGATTTATTTACTTTTACATTGAAAAAAATGTTTAATTATAATAGATTTAGTTTAAATACTTAATGATATTGTGTAAATTATCATTAATTAGGGAGGGTTATTATGAAAATAAACATCAATTTTACTCTTATGCAGCATTTTCAAGCTTTAAAAGAATAGATTTTATTTTTTTAGATTGAATACTTTAATTAATTAATTTGTAGACTATTTATTTTAAAGTTTTTTACTTATTTATTAAATTAAATTTTAAAAAATGGGAAGTATAATATTCATTTAAGATAAAAATAAATTTATTCAGTTAAAATTTGCTTATGAGCACAAATTTTTGTAAAACAATTTCGAAATATTATCGTTAATTACCTTAAAACCTCAATATAAAATTCTATCATATTTGAAGAAGCTTAAAAATGATAAAATTTTGATTGATCTTACACTTTTAAACCGTCTTTTTAAAAAATTTTCTTCATAGTGCTTAACCACTGTAATTTAAAATTCTAATGATCTAAAGTAGAATAGAGAAATTAAATCGTTTATTATTTTGACTGTAAAGAATAGGAAGTGAAATTAATCAGATTTTTTTAATTATTATTGAATTTGTAGACAATATTTAAATACATCAAAATTACAGATTGGGTAAGTATATTTTTAAGATCTTAAATTGATTTAAATTAAGTAACTAATTATAGTTAACCTAAATTTGTAGTTGCAGACTACTTATTGAATATTTAAAATATTCTAATTTTAAAAATTTAGATTTTTTCTTATGATTATTTTTCTTTTAATGCTTAGGTTACAAAGTTCTAATTCTCATAATAACTCGTAATGATAAAACCCAAACAAAATATCTTAAATTAAAATATTTTTTAGATATTTTATAAATTTATAATTTTAATGTATTAGCTGTAGTCTTTTATTGGTCATTATGATCGTTTTTACTCAATAAGAATTTATAAGGATAGTTAGGAATTCATAATTTTTAATATAAAACTGCTTTCTGCAAAAAGATATTTTTTTTGGTTTAAATCATAAAATTATATTGACTATAACAAAAAGATCTACAAATTTGAAATTATTTAATCAATAAATATTTTAAATTTAATTTGAGAGAAGGTGAAAAATATATAGATAAAATATGAATATATTTATTCTTATAAAATTAGTAAAAACTTGATGATTTTTTCAAACAAATTGATTTTTGAAAACCTATTTAAATTTAAAAAGAACAAAATTTTTATCTTTATGTGTTTTTTTCCTATTTCTTATCTTAATATCTTTAAAAATACAAAAATACATTCAAAATTAAATATTTATTGACCTAAGTATTTAAATTTGACTATGAAATGAAACTCTAATATTATTTTTTCAGACCTTATTATTTATTTTTTATTAATGTAAATTTTCATTATTATTTTGCATATATTCGATTTATCTTTAAATTTCTTAATTCTAGATTTTTTTTAGCAGACTCTACTCATTTTTCAATATATTAATTGGTTTAAATGCTTACTCCCTTAAAAATAATTAATAAACTAGCTGATTTTAGACACAACTTCATATATACTTGTTAACATATGTTGTTAATCATAAATCACTTTTTTTTAAAGAAAATTATTGAAGAAATTAAAAAACTATTTTAAAAGATTGGAATTAAATATATCTATCTGGATTACATTAAGGAAAATAAATTAAATTTATTTTAAAATTTTTTTCATTTATTTTACAAATTTATTCCAATAATAAAATATGGATAACTCAGAAAACAGTGATATAATTTAAAAATTACTGCAAATTAAAAGATGCTATTTTTCGTAAAAATAAAAAGTTATTTATCATTTAATGATTAAGATTTACTAAAGTATCATATTATTTTTGAGCATAATTTTACCATAGGTTTATAGATAGAAATATTAATAATAATTTACTTATTTTATAATTTTAGAAAATAACAAAGTTTGATATTTGATATAGTTAATAAATTCTATGGTTTAAAAATATCTCATATTACTAAATGAGTAAAATATTTTATTCACAATTAAAAATAATTACTTATATATTTGCTTATTTGCTATTGCTAATACTTATTAACATCTACTTATAAAATTTGTAGAATATTTTTTGATTTTCGCTTTTGAAATAATCAATAAATTAGAGCATTAATTATAAAAATTGCGTGATTTTTGTCTATTGAGTGTAATTGAGTAAACTACTCTTAATTTAAAAAAGTTTTTAAGTAAAATTTTTATATTGATTGAAATCAAGTGATATTTTACAAAATAAGTTAGAATTTATCAGATAGAATAAATCAAATAAAAAAAAATATAAAATCAAAAGTCGAAAATTTAGAATTATTTTTTTTGTATATTTTAATCAGGTTTTTTTTAATTATTATTATACTGTAATGACTAATTGCTATTTAAATTGCATTTTTATGTATTATTACTTGTTATTCAAACTTAACATTTATTAAAGAAATGAACTACTTCATTAATTTAAACTACTTTGAATCTGTAAAAAAAGAACTTGTCTTACAATAATAGAAAATACTATCAATTGAATATTTTTTAGATAATATCTTTTGATTGAATTAGGGTAATTAGATTATCAAAATATTAAGTAAGCTCACTAATCTTAATAAAAACTATTGAAATAAATTTCTAAAATAGCAGGAATTTGTTTTTGAATTAATTAATTCCAAACCTCATAAAATATGAGTCAAATTATATTTACTTCTATATCTATTTACTACAATACTAATCTCTATTGTTTTTTTTCTTTTTGATAACTCATATTAATGGTTGGGTAAAATATTTTATTTAAAATTAAAAATAGATACTTTTTTATCAGTTTATTTGGTTTATTTTTTAGTTAATATTTATTAACATCTATTCGTAAAATTTGTAGACTAGTTTTTGGTTTTTCTTTTTTGAAATAATCAATAAGTTGGAACATTAATTATAAAAACTGGGTTTATTTCATTGAGTGTAATTGAGTAAATTACTCTTAATTTAAAAATTTTTTTACAAATATGTTTTTATTAATTGAAATCAAAGGATATTTTTTAAATAATTTAGAATTTATCAGTCAGGATAAATCATTTAAAAAAATAAAATAGAAATCAAAAGTCATATGTCAAGAATTATTTTTCTTTTCTATATTAATACGGGTAATTTTTTTCTCTCTGCTAAGCATGATTCGAAATTGATAACAAATATCACTTTTACAAATAAAACATCTTGTATTTTCAAATAAAAAATCTAGTCAAAAGAACACAGACTTTCTATACTCTCTTGCTGATAATTTATTTTCCTTACATATTCAATCGTTCTAAAAATTATTCTCTTACAATTTACAAATTAAAAAAATTTATTCATTTAATATTTAACTAAATAAGAAATACAAGAATTTGCTTTACTATTCTTCAAATTTACGTAAAATATTTTAATTTGATTTTTCTCTATAACTGATTATAGGGATTTAAATGCCTCAGAAAAAAGCAAACAAAAATATTTTAAATTAGGACACATGCACAAAAAAATTGATGAACTATAATTGCACTTAAAAAATGAAGATAATTTGATAATAAAATTGTAAAAGTTTTTAATAGGGGTTATATAAATATCTAATATAATTTATTTAGCTTTTTTTTTCTTTGGTATTATGAAATTTTAGAGACTTTATACCAAATTAAACAAATAAAAAATGTAAAATGTTTTTTTTATTCATAAATTAATGCTTCATTTATATTTTAAATATTTATTCTAATGTGTTTTTTAGTTATTTATTTCAAAAATAAAATATAATATTAGATATTTCATTTAAAGCAAATTTACTTTACTAAAATATTTTAAATGTAATATAGAATTGAATAAATAAAATAAATATTTAAATAAAAATTAAATTTTTCTTAACAATTTTATAAATGGGAATAAATATAATTTAATAAATACAAAAATCTATTACAACCAATTATATATTTCTTTAAACTATCAAACAAATTTTATTATTTATAAGCAGAAAACAAATTTTTTTATAGAAAATTAGCTGGATGAGTAAAAATATGGTAATGTAGGTAAAATTTTTCAGAAAATATTAAGATACTATTTTCATAATTATTAAAAGTAATTTATTATTTTTGAATTAAGATTTACTGCAATATTGTATGTTCTAGACATTATTTTTTAATAGTTTTATTAATAGAAATATGTATTATAAATGAGATTATCTAACAATTTTAGAAAATAAATGAGTAGTATGTAGTTAGATGTATGGTAAATATGTTTTATTAAAAATTATTATATAACTACTGATATATATGAGAAAAGTATTTTTTGCTTACAATTAAAAAACAAATAAATGAATACATTGTTTGTTTGTCTGCCTATATATCTGTAAGTTAATATTTATAACTTTTATTCACCAAATTTATAGACTATTTTTTTGATTTCGCTATCTAAATAATCAACAAATAGTAACATTAATTAGAAGAATTATACGAGTTTTTTCTATTGATTGAAATAGAGAAAATTATTTAAAAAAAGCTAATTACTCTATTAATTGAAATCAAATTATATCTTTAATTAATTAGAATTTATCAGAAAGAATAGTCATTATAAATATCTTACAAATCAAAAGTATTGTTAAAAAAATTACTCTTCGTTTTTTATATTTATAAATTAAATTTGTTTATCAATTTGAGACTGTTTTTTTCTTTGAGTTGCTGTGAATTATTATATGCTATTGAATTCAAATGCTAATTTATCAAATTAGGTACTTCATTAATTTAAGCTGCTAAGAATTGGAAAAAAGAACTTAACTTATCATGAATAGAAAATATTATTAATTTAATGTTTAGATATACTCTTTTGATTGAATTAGAGGGGTAATTAAATTATTAAAATATTAAGTAAGCGCACTTTTCTTAATACAAATTCAGGCATCTTAATCATAATAAAAAATAACACACAAACCAAACCTCTTAAATTAAGAATTTTTTTTATTTTCTATTTTAATAAATAATATTTTTTATATGATTGAAACTGCATAATTATGAACTCAAGAATTAGTTGCTACTATATTTATTTGGATTGTTGTGAATTTTTATTTGCTGTTTAAATCAAAAAATAATTTAGCAAATGAAATACTTCATTAATTTAAGTGACTAAGAATCTATAAAAGTAGAGATTGTCATAGCCTGAATAGAAAATATAATTAATTGAATGTTTAGATATATTCTTTCAATTAAATATTATGGGTAATTAAATTAATAAAACATTAAGTAAGCTCACTTATCTTAATAAAAATTGCTAAAATATATTTCTAATTTAGCAAAAACTAGTTTTTGATTTTTTTAGTTTCAAATCGCATTAAATATTATTTAAATTTACTTTTCTTTGTTACTTTTTCTTATTTGTGTAATCTGTATTCTGAATGTCTTTTAAACATTTTTTTTATTTGAATTTAAAAAAACTAGACTCTAAGATAGTAATTTAATTGCGATTAGATTTTGGATATTATTATTAATATGCTTTAGTTAATAAAACATTTTTTTGTTTTAAATGGTGTGAAACAACTCAATGAAATGACAAAGTTATATAAAATGTTAAGAACTCAAGAATTAATTACTACTATATTTATTTGTATTGTTGTGAATTATAATTTGCTATTCAATTCAAAATATTAACCAAATGAAAGACTTCATTAATTTAAGCTGCTAAGAATCTGTAAAATAAGAACTTGCCTTTTGCGTGAGAATTTTAAATATATTCTTTCTTTGAAAATATTAGTGGTAGGGATTATTAAATTAATAAAATATTAAGCAAGCTCGCTAATCTTAATAAAAACTGTTGAAATATATTTCTAATTTACAGATATTTATTTTTGATTTGGTAATCACAAAAAATATAATTCAAATTTTATTTACATTTTTACTTTTTTTTTGTTTCTGTATAATCTATTATTCGAAATTCTTTTATACATTTTTTCATTTGAATTCTAAAAAACTAGAACTCAAAGATAATAATTTAATAGAAATTCGATTATGGTATTTACAATTAATATGCTTTAGTAAATAAAATATTTTTATTTTAAATGGCGTGAAAAACTCTATGAAATAGTCCAAGTTATATTAAATTTTAAGGTAAAATAGTTTTAGTTTTATTTTCCCTTCAATTTATTTTATCATATTTAATAGCTTTTAACAGAAAATTTTGTTAATATTATTTAAAAGATCTACAAATTTAAAAAAATATTTCTGATTATGATTTAATGTAAACTCTTAATTAAATTATTAGTTAATAGGATATTTAAATTTAATAACGATAATTTAATATGCTTAGGCTTTTATCTAATAAGCAAGATTAGAACTTGTAAAGTAAATATGGTTTTACAAATAAATACAGTTTGCATTTTTATATAAAATAGTTAACCAAAAAATCATAGACTTTCTATATTTATCATGCTAATAGTTTATCTTCCTTACATATTGAATATTTTATATTATGGCTAAAAATTATTCTCTTTATGTTTTTATTGATTTTTCTCAGTTTGATGGACTTTTATTTTTTTAAATAAAAGAAAAGGAATTCTTTCTCTCTGTTTTTGTTTTAAGCTCAAATTTTTTGTATAATAATTTATTCAAATACTAGTTCCTGTCTTAGTGTTAGAAATATTTATAATTGCTAAAATGTATATATAATAGATTTATATATATTTTTTTTAAATTTAATAATACTTTAAAAAATATTTTAGTTCAATTTCAATATAAAGTTAAAGATAGAATATCATAAATATTTATTTTGTATTTTATCAAAGTAAAATAAATGAATAGCTAGGTATATGTATTATAAATACATTATTTGAGTTCAATTATTATATTAACTCTCTATTTAATATCATCAAATTATTTTATTATGTATTGAAATAAGTCAAATAGAAGATGGTATTTTCTTATTTAAATTAAAACGCTGCTAAAATAAGTAAACCCCTTCTTATATTAGCTAGAATTCTGTCAGATTAGTTATTATAAATATTTTATTTGTATCTAATTACCTATATATTTGTAAATTAATTAAAAATTGATAACTCTCAACTTCCTAATTAATAAAAAATAAAATTAGAAGATATTTAGTTATGAAATAGAATCTATCAGAATAGAAAATATAGAAAGCAACATATAATTAATTAAACAAACTAGAAACTGTATATTTGCTTTTCTTTCAACTATTCTCTTTGCTAAAGTTTCTTTATTTTTTAGTAAAATAAATATCTCATTATTTAGCAGATAATATATTAGTATATTTAATAAGCATGAAATTTTTTAATAAATTTACGAAAATAAAGCCATTTTTTTATTTATTTTAATATCGTAGTTTTATGTATATTATAGAAGTTGATTTATTAAATGCAGTTATAAATAAATAAATTTGTTTTATTATCCATTTTAATTTACATTAAAATACCTACTTTAAATATATCATTTAAATAACTCTAATTTTTGGATATAAATGCTTCTAAAATGAAAATAAATATTTAAAAAAATAGAATTGATACTTAAAAAAATATTGAGTTAAAAATCTATTGTTAGGAAGACAATCATTTGACTAAAAAATAATTATATAAAATTCTAATATAATTTATATAGCTTTTTTTTCTTATTTTTATAAGGAAATTATGGAGACTTTATATTTTCATTTGATTTTTTGAGAAATCGAATATCTAAATTAAGAAATAAAAAATGAATAAATGTTTTTTATTAATTATTGAATCATTTATATTTCAATTATTTTCTATGAATATGAAAATAATATTATGTATCTACATAAATTTAGTATTTTTACTAGTTTTTAATCTTATAAATTATTTTAAAATCATACTTGATTGCTTTTAAATATCTAACAATTTTTAATCATAAATATTTTTTGATATTTTTGTTAAGAATAGCTTCTAGATTTTAAAAATAAGAATAAAATTTGATAAATAATTATTTTATTTGACTAATTCAATATTATTTTTCTTGTTTAATTTTTTTATTTATTCATTTTCACTATAAAAGATTAAGTCATCGACATTTTGAAAAATATTAGAATCTAATCTAACATCCATAAGTATTCTAATTTTCTACTTCATATATTAATAAATAAATATTTAATTTTCATTCAATGCCTTTATTTAAAAAAATATTTTATATATATCTAAAATAAAATAAATGAAATAAATATTTAAATATAAATTCAATTTTCTTAATAAATGTAAATAGATATATAATAATTAAATATAATCCTCTTAAATTAAAAATATTTTTACTTTGATTAAATTCAAGTCTTTAAATTTCCAAAAATTCCAAATAGTAGCAAATAAACGTAAAGACTGCACTATATAAATCTAATCAACAATTAAAACATTCAATCAAATTTTTATTTATTTTTTATTTAGCAATTGAATATATTTCAAAAGATTTATACAATAATACTCCCTAAAGAAATACCAGAAATTATTTTAACAAAAATTCAAATAATATTAATATGTAAATGGAATCAAAATGAATCAAAATAAAATCAACAAAATTGATGATTAAAAATTTAGAATCAATAATTTTTGAATTATAAAATTTTTTTTCATAATTTCTTTGTAAAATAATTTATTACCACTTTTTCATCTCAATTAACTTTTTTGTGTAAAAAAATTTAGAACTTTATTAAAATATATTAGCATGTAAAAAATATTTATAATACTTGCACAATTAAACTTATCAAAATACTTATAAATTCTTAATAGAAATATTTATTTATATGCTAAGTTTTAATTTTATTTTTGTATTATAAATTGTATGTTACTCTACTTTTGCATTATTAAAAAAAAAAGGATTGATTAAAAGAGTATTTTTAACAGGTTCATCTAAAAAATAAAAATATTATCAAAGGTAATATAATATCCTTAAAGTAAAAGTATAATAAATATTATGCCTTAAATAACAAAAACTTGTGATTTTGAGTTTTACGAAATTGTTAAAGTAAATGAATCTGATGGTTTAGTAGAAGTACATGATTTTTTATCTGAAGCAGCATATTAATTAGCAGAATTCCTGCTGTTAGCATTACATACCAAGCAATCTGCATCATTTCAATTACTTGATCTGTTACAAGTAGCTTTACTAGCTACGCAACTTTTAAAATCTACGCTAGCAAATATTTTTGAAGAGTCGGTACCATCTGAGTTACATTTACGACAATCGTCATCAGTCCAAGGATCAGAAGTATTATTTCTATTTTTACAACTTTTTGCACTTCTTACACAAGACATTCCATTCATACTAGCAAATTAACTTGTAGGGATAGCTCTATCTGAGTTACATGCGTTACAATCATTGTCAGTCCAAGGATCAGAAGTTGTGTTTCTATTTTTACAGCTTTTTGTACTACTTACACAAGATAATTCATCTGAGCTTGCAAATATGTATAAAGAGTAGGAACCACCTAAGTTACATGAATTACAATCAGAGTCACTCCAGGGATCAGAAGTTGAGTTTCTATTTTTACAGCTTTTTGTACTGCTCACACAAGACTATCAATATGTACTAGCAAATATTTTTGAAGAATTGGCACCACCTGAGTTACATGAATTACATTCAGTATCAGTCCAAGGATCAGATGTAGTATTTCTATTTATTCAGCTTTTTGAACCACTTACACAAGAAAATCCATCTGTACTAGCAAACATTTTTGAAGAGTTAGCACTACCTAAGTTACATACATTACAATCAGTTTCACTCCATGGATCAGAAGTTGTGTTTCTATTTTTACAGCTTTTTGTACTGCTTACACAAGACTATCCATCTGTGCTAGCAAATATCTTTTAAGAGTTGCCCCTAAAAGAATAACATGCTTTACAATCAGTGTCAGTCCAAGGATCAGAAATTGTGTCTCTATTTATACAGCTTTTAGAACTATTTAAGCAATATGATCCTTAAATATTAACATATTTATAAGCTTTGCCACATGATTCACAAAAATTATCAGTTAACCCACTATAGGGGAAAGGAGCAGCCAAGCAAGATGATATTTAGCACAGTTACGTATTCACCACTTTCCAAGAGAATCCAGTTGGAGGATTACCACAAGTAGAACAATTATTAACTTAGCCACCACATGGAATAGCAATACCTACTGATTCACTAAAATATGCGCAGGATTTTTAATTTGAAGTAGCAAAAGCGGAACCTATTGCTTCTTTAGGAGGACAAGATTTACAAAGAGTGTCATAAATAAAAAACGCTTAAGAGTAGTTTACATCGTCGCAGTCTACAATTCTTGCTTTAGAAGCAATAGCTTCCTATCTACCACCAGCAGCTGGTCCGCACGAAAAATCATTAATCGTTTCTTCGTTACAATCCACTAAAAATCCAGGGTATCCAAAAGTTAATGCTACAGAGATTGAGAATATAATTAATATTTCAATCATTTTTATAAAAATTTTATTATTTAATTTTTTTTTAATTTGCTATATTTTTCTGCTTTTTCTGGTATATAAAAAGCTTAAGATTAAAGCTAATTTATAAGTTTTATGATTTAAAATTTAATAAATGTGTTAAATTTGAAATATCAATACTAATTTATAATATTAATGTAATTACTTTTATCATCATCAAAAAGGCATACTTATTGAATTAAGTAAGAAGTAAATTTAATAGGTGGGCATTTATTAAAAAAAATTGTAATTATTTGAATAGAAAAATGTATAATTAAAACTCTATTTAAAACTCAAATGCTCGAAACAATATAAAGGCATTAAGATTCTTAAAATCTCTTAATCAAATAAGAAAACACTTAAAAAAAATTGAAGGAGGGCTTACCTTGTATCTTTAATTAGAAAATTTTCATAAAGATCCTTCTTAAGATGTATAAATTTTTTTATTTATGTAAGATAATTTGCCTAATACCCTGCAATAAAAGGTTGAATAGATTTGTTATGATTAATAACAGCAAAAACCATATTAAGAAATAGTTAGTATCTTTAAAATTCTATTATAATACAGAAATTAAATCAAATTTCTTTTTGATAATTTTAAAATAAAAATAAAATTTATCTTTTATTGGGATCGATAAATTATCTTTCAGTGAAAAGTAAATAAATTAGCTCCTTATATATAATAAAAAACATAGTTAAGACTTATTTACTCTAAAATCAAATAAACTTTTTATTATTTTTCTCATTTTTATAGCTAAAAGCTATTAACGTTTTTAAATTACATTATTAAAACTAACATATTAAACATATAATATTTAATCTAATTATCTATTTTAATTTTAAAACAAAAATAGTTTTCAAAAAATAAATATTTTATTATATCATTCATATTTTAAAATGTGATTTATTGTATATCTCCTTTCAATTAATTTTGAGTTGTAAAGTATATTGAATCTTAAAACTAACTATTGAAATCAGGAAAGAGATGCTTTTATTATCAATTTATTTTTTTATAGGAAAGATATTATACCACGTTTTTGATTAAATATGTATGGGTTTGAGAAATTTACTTACACACAATTTAAATTTTTCATAGTTAAAATATCACAACACATTAAAAATACTTTACTTTTCTTAAAATTTGTTAAAAATAAAATATTTGAATATCAAGTTTGTAATTTTATTCACCTAAGATGATCATCTTTAAATTTCTAAAGATTTAATTATTTTTAGTAATAAATTTTTGATTCAACTCTTCTATTCTAAGATATTAATTTAAAGTAAAAACTATTTAATAAATAAAATATGATTATAAAATAGCTTATTAAAGTTATTTAATTCATAAATGAAAACCAAATTCTAAAAATAGTTAAATAATTGTCACGAGTTATTAAATGAGTCAGAAATTGCTTTTGCTATTTGTAAATTTTTTACAAATAGATATGTTCAAATTTTTTTCCTTATTTTTATTCAAAATATGAGTGTAAGCATTTTTAATTAATTAATCAGGTAAAAGAAGTTTACAGTTCTAAAAAGGGTACTTACATATCTAGTAAAACTTACTTTTCTTTTTCAAACAATTTACATCACAATTATCAATTATCCATTTAGATAAGAAAATGTAATTATATAATTAAATATATTAATTATTTCGTAAAATGTCTTTAATAAAAATTTTTTTTCAATAAATAATAGTTATTTTATAATAATAATCTATTTTAAAATTTTTTTATTATTTTATTTACTTTTTTATTTATTCGTACATATTTAGTAATTGTATAAGTTAAAATTTTCTTTTAACAGCAAGTTTAAAAAATTTTAAATTATTATAATAAATCATTTAAACTAAAGATAAAATGACTTACATAACATTTATACATAGTATATATTTATGTAGGTTATGTAAAATTTAAAGAGTATTGTAAAATTTGGAGCAAGAAAAAGCTAATTTCAGTATTTTATTTTTTTTAAATAATTTTATTAATATTTTGCTAAATAATTTAGTATAATCGAAATATATTCGTATTAGTAGCTAAAGTTGAAAAATTCTTAGAATAGCATAGAATACTTTTTAAACTTTAAGTTTATATATAATTAAAGCTTAATAAGTAGTTTTTCCATTCTGATTTAAAATTTATTTTAGAATTTACTAATTGATTACTGCTAAAAATAAATTCAGATAATGTAACTAACTGTTAAAAAATTAATTTGCTATTTATCTAAAAAATATCTATTTCATATTTATTTTTCATAAAATTACTTTCATTTTAAATGGTAAAACAATTCAAAAGAATGATTCTTAAATTAAAAAAAATTTATTAACCAATAGAAGAAGAAAAAATCGAATTTAGAGTTTAAAGATTTTTCAAGAGTTATGCTAAAAATATAATTAGTTAAATTTATTCTTAATATTATTGAATTGTATTAAATAAATCTCTGTATGAAAAAATAATTTTTAAGTTTAAGCAAAATAATAAATGAGGACAAAAAATAATTTCTTTTTCAATAGTCTGTCTTACAATTGACCTATTTTTTCCTTCTTGATATATTCTTCCTACTCTTTGAGTAGCGAGCAAGTTTTATCTCTTTTTATTTCGATATTATAGATATATAGAGTTATTTAAATAAAATTATTATTACAGTTTCAAGTAAAATTTCAACTATTTTGTAGTAAAAACAAAATTAACATGAATAATTTAGTAACCATTTATTTAATTTATTAACAATTAGTTTATTTTTATAATTTTAAATTTCTTTTTAAAATTCGTAATCAAACATCAATCTAAAGCTGAAGCATCAAATATTATGTATGTATGATAAACATAGTTGAATAAATTTAAAAAACATCTATTTTTAATATTTTTTTGTTGGGGATGAAATTTGAAATCATAAAATATTTAGACAAAATATGTATTTAAATGTTAAAATATTAGATTTATATACTTTTTATAACAAGTTTATTACTCTCTTTCAAATATTAAATTTAAGTATTTTTTATTCTTTTATTGGCTAAAAACCACTTCATCACTATAAAATATTTTTTTTTAAATTTAGTAACTGCTTGCATATTTTAATTTATTTATTTTTTTCATTTATTAATTAATGAATGTACTTATATAGGCAGCTTGTTTATTTGTAAAAAATTTTAATTTTATAAAGATCTTGTTTAAAGTATTTTTTATGATTTAAAATCCATATTTTATAAAAGCTTTTCCTTAATTAGTCTTCATTGAGGCTTTACCATTGTGCTGGAAAAATTATTTTAACTGAATATTTCTTGATATTCTTGATATGACTCCTTTTCAAATATCAAATTTATTCAGTTACACTATATCTCTCTTTAGTATTTAATTACAATTACAACTATTATTAGTCTCATCTAAATTATGCGAGGTTAAATATTTATTTTCTTCATAAATCAAATTTTTTTTTACTATAAAAACCTATGGTAAATAGATTAATAACTTAAATTAATTTTTTAATTATAAAAAATACTAAATATTAACAAATTAATATTATTTGTTTGCTAATTCAAAATTTTAATATGTTCAAAATAAAATTTGCATAAATTTAATTAAAACTTGATATTTTTCAACAAAAAAAGCTTTTCAATTCAAAAAAAAATTGTTGGTATAAAAATTTAAAAAGAATAACTTTTAAAATCAAATCAGCATACATACTTACATAAATAAATATAGAGGCCAACAATCTCAAAAGTCTATTTTATTAGTATATAGAGTTTATCTAAAATATTTATTTTATTTTCAAATAAACAACGAAATAACTATTAAGCCTAAAAAAGCAATAATAGAAGAAAATGTAGATGTTGGTGAAGTTGGAGAAGTGCTAGGTTTAGTAGAAACACATGATTTTTAATCAGCAGAAGCATATTGATTTCCTGAATTAGCACCACTAGCGTTACATGCTGAACAATCTGAATCAGTCCAACCAGAACTTCTACTGCAAGTTCCTGTAGAATTAACGCAACTTGTTCCATAAGAATTAGCAAATTTGTTAGCTTAACCACAAGAACCACAGAAATTATCATTTAAATTAGCTTTAGGCATGGGAGCAGCTAAGCAGGATTTAATTTAACAATTTTAGGTATCCGATTTTGGTGCAATAAATTAGAAATTAGTGAAACTACCACAGCTAGAGCATAAATTACTACTTTGACATGGAACATTTGTACCTTACACAGCTACATTAGCTTAACAACCACTTTAATCTGACTTAGCATATATCATAGAAGGAGTAGCAGTGTTTTGATTACAAGTATTACAATCTAAATCTGTCCAACCAGAAGTTCTTGAGGTCTAGCAAGTGGCTGAACTTGCAACACAAGCTGAACCATCAGTGTTAGTAAATAAATTTTATCCTTGAGTAGTACTACCTGTATTACAGGCTTTACAGTCAACATCAGTCCAGGGAGCTTTTCTATTAGTTTAACATGTGGCTTTGCTTCCAACACAAGCTGTATTATCAGTATTAGAAAATATATTTGAAGCTTGAGTAGCACTACCTGTATTACAGGCGTTACAGT
>JH720032.1:238793-274722 GCA_000231845.2 Tetrahymena malaccensis 436 | reverse complement strand
CTTCCAACACAAGCTGTATTATCAGTATTAGAAAATATATTTGAAGCTTGAGTAGCACTACCTGTATTACAGGCGTTACAGTCAGCATCAGTCCAAGCAGTTGAACCTCTAGTAGTAGTTGAACATGAGGCTTTGCTTCCAACACAAGCAGTACTATCAGTGTTAGCAAATGTGTTAGAGCCACCGCATGATGTGCAGAAATTGTCAATCAAGTTACTAGTAGGCATAGGTCCAGCCAAGCATGAAGTAATAATACAATTAGTTGTATCAGATTTAGTAGCAGGAGCCCATGTAAAAGATGGGGGAATTGTTCCACAAGTACTACAGATAGTACCAGTTTTTTAGCATGCAACAGGAGCTCCTGGAGTGGCAACACTAACTTGGCAACCATTTTTTCCTGATGTAGCATAAGAATTTGCAGGAGAACCAGGACAAGACGAGCATAAAGTGTCATAAACATTGTTTAAACTAGTAAGGGTACCTATGCTAGAACAATCAGAAATTTTCGATTTACCAGTTGTAGATCCTGTAGTCCAAGAGCTGCCACCAGCTCCACCACATGCACTTTAGTCATTTGTATTACATTAAACTTCTGTACCTGCACCAGCAAGTATTATAGTCACTACAAGTGAAAGTATGAGTAATTTTTTAATCATTTTGTTTTTAAAAGTTTTAAGTTTTTAATTGTTTAATTCTTTTTAATTATTATATGGTATTTATCTAATTTTTTTGTACTATTTTTAAAATAGAAGTAAGAATCAATAAGTAAAAAAATTTCTAACATTATTTTAAGATTAGTGTAATCTTATAAAGAAAAATCAAAATCTTTTATAAATAATTTATCAACCATAACAATAAAGAAATACATTTCATAACCAGATATTTTTCTAATGGTATAAAATTAAAATAAACTTAAAAAAATCTATAGAATATTTAGTACCTTATTTAAGTAGATTATCTTGATATACAGTAGTTATGAATTCTAAATTTTTTAATTGGACAGAGATTTAAAACATTTATTGCTATCTGCCGATTTTCAGAAGAAAAATGAACTATTTGTATTTTGTTAATTTATTTTGTAGACAATATTTGAAGTGTTTTTATCAATATTATGGGGTAAGTAAATTAATAAGATCCTAAATTAAGTCATACTAATAAATTAAATTTCAAAAACTTACGATTTTAATTGAAGACAATTTAGTTAATTAATTTTAATTAAACAACTTTCATTTTTATTAAGAATATTTGGGTTGTACAATCAGCCATTCTTATTAAAATTTTGCAAAAAAAATACTCATAATAAAATATTTTAAATACAAACTCCATAGATATTTTATTTATTTAGATTTTTATATTTAATTTTTTGCCTTTTAAAGTTATTATTCTCTTTAAATAATATGCTTTTTATGCTTTTAGAAATAATATATAATATTTGGATTTCAAAATTCTATATGCAATAATAAAAGATCTACAAATTATAAATTATTTACTTAACAAAATTGGAGTTACTAGAAATATATGTTTTTATAAAAAATACAATATATAAATGAATATTATCTTTTATACTATTCTATTTTTTTAAAATCTACTCTAAATTGAAGCCAAAAAATTTTATATACTTTTGTGGCTGATTTTTCAAATTCCTTTAACAACTTAAAAAAATGAATTTAAAAGTTAATTTTCTTCAACCTAATTATTCATCATCGAGTTATCAAATATGAATGTTTATTATTTATTCATTTAGAGCTGATTATTAATTTTTACTTAAATAAATCTGCTCTTCATATTTTTATATTTCATTTTTATTTATTGCTATTTGATGGAATATTTTTTATTTCATTTATTTATTTACTGCTTTCATTTTTCCTATATTTATCAAATAAATATTAGAAAACTGTGTTTATATTTAAATGAATTGACTTATTAATGTACACATATATTTGATAAATAACCATTTTATTTAAAGAAAGTACCTGTAAAGTAGGTTTAGAATTTAAATTTAAATAAATAAAATATATTAGTTTGCTTTAATAATGTTCTTTAATTTTAAAAAGAAAAGCTTTCATAAAAATATTCACTAATATTATACATTTTGAGTACCATTTTATCATAAGTTTATATTAACACTATATATTTTTGATAATTGATAGAAAATAAATGAGAAATGATACTTTTGATATGTGATGTTGTTGGTAAATTCTATGATATATATATATACTTAATGAATGAGTAAAATATTTTATTTTACTTAAAAAACAGAGAAATAAATTCCATATTTATTTATTAGGTAATACTTTTTAACTTTCATTCATAAAATTTGTAGACTAGTTTTTGATTTTCCTTTTTGAAATAATAAATAAATTTGAACATTGACTATAAAAATTGTGTGATTTTTTATCTATTTAGTGTAAATGAGCTAATTGCTCTTAATTTCCTTAATTTTTAGTAAATATTTTTCTATTAAATGAATCAAATGACAACTTAAATAAATTAGAATTTATTAGACAGCATAGTCATAATAAAAAATAGTATATAAATCAAAAGTCATTTATTGACAATTGTTTTTTTTAATATATATTTTTATCCTTTATTTTTTATAAGTTTTAGACTGTTTGATAAGAAAAGTAAGAACTAGTTGCTACTTTACTTGAATTCTAATGCATTGTTACTTGCATCTCAAATATCTAACATTTATTAAAGAAATTAAATACTTAATTATTTTAGGCTATTAGAATGTGTGAAAAAAAGAACTTGTCTTCACATGAATAGAAAATATTATTAATTGAATATTTAGATCATCAGATTTAATTTTAGGGTTACTAGATTTCTTAAATATTAAATAAGCACACTAATCTTAATGAAAGCTGTTGAAATATATTTTTTAATAGAGCAGAAATTTTTTTGTAAGTTTATTGTTTCAACCACACAAAAAAATACAAAATATTATTCAAATAAAATTTGTTCTATATCTATTTACTGTTTGACTAATCTCTATTATATAAAGATATTTTTTTCTTTTATTTTATAAAGTAGTTAGAATTAGGTAAAGATATTTAATAGTCACTTTTATTGTGGTTTTTATTAAGAATGTGTTTTAACAAATAAAATATTTTCTTATTAAATAGTTTGGCTATATACTTAGAAATAAAAATAGTTCATCAAATTGAAATAAAATTTTAAAATAAAAGATTTTTGTTTTATCTTATCTAATTGTGCTTTCATTTTTTAATAGTTTTTATCAGAAAATTCTGTTAATGTAAATAAAAGATCTACAAATTTGAAAAATAATTAGGCATCAAACCGAATAAAAACTCTTAATTAAAATATTGATCTAGGATATTTAGATCAAATTAAGACTAGCCTAAAGCCCTAGATTTTTTTTTTGCTAAACATGATTTGAACTGTTAATAAATATCATTTTTACAAATAAATGCAGCATATATTTTCAAATAAAAATTATAGTCAAAAAAGTATAGACTTTCTATACTCATCTTACTGATATTTTATTTTTACTTACAAATTAAATATTTTATTTTATGATTCAAAAATTATTCTTTGATAATATAAAAGTTTTTAAAAAAATTTTATTTAAATAGATAATAAATGCATGAATTAGTTTTATTATTTTTTCAATTTACTTTACGTATTTCAATTAGATTTTCTCTTCTTTAAATTTACATTTAGTATTTCAATTGGACTTTTCCCTAAAAACTCAGATTTTGGGATTTAAATATTTCTAAAACAAACAAAAATATTTTAAATTTGAACTCATTCATAAAAAAATTGCTGAGATAAAATTGAACTTAGAGGATAAAAAAATTTTGTAATAAAATTATATAATTTTATTCAAGAAATTATATAAATCTCTGTATAATATATTTAGTTTTTTTTTTTTGCTTTGTAAGCAAGCATGAAGAAATTTTGGAGACTTTATATTTTAATTTGATTTTTTTGAAAGATCAAATTAAGCAAATCAAAAATGAATAAATGCTTTTTTTCTCCATAAAATATTGATTCTTTTACAATTATATTTTAAGTATTCATTCTAGTGTGTTTATGAAAATAAGATTTTAATATATTCATTTCAAAAATAATATTAGATATTTATTTTTTATTAAAAGCAATTTTACTTTTTAAATATATTTTACTTTAATTCTAAAATTTAATAAATTAATTAAAAAACTCATTATAACTTAATAAATACTATCCTCTATTACAATCAATAACAAATTTTTAAAAATTAGAATTCAATAATTCTAAAAAATATATTGAGGGTTTTGAAATGAAATATTTTTATTTTTAAATAATAAATTAAAATAGAATATAATTATGAATATGTTTGGATACTTATTTAAAGTAGTTTTCAAGTAAAGAAAAATTATTAATGTTGATTATTTTTTTAATTTGTAGACTATATCTGATCTAATTAATTTTGGCAAATGTTAGTATTTTTTGTTTTTTGCTAACCTTAAATTGATAATAAATATCAAAATTTCTATGATTTCTTAATTAAATAATTCATCTTATTAATTTTATTATTTTCTTTTTCCATTCTAAATTCTGGCTCAATTAGATTAAAATAAGTGAAATTAAAGGTAAGTAAATAGATATGTAGATGAAATTTTTTTGTAAATAAAATGAATTTATTTATAAATAAAATTTTTATTATTGTCTATTTTGGTAATAAAAATAAATTCAAAACTCAAATCAAGATATTTAAAATATTTATTTTATTTCCTTAAATACATTACTAATCTATATTTAATATCCTTTATAGTAGATTAGTTCTCTAATATTTAATAAAAATTCAGCTTTACTTTAAAATTAAATAAATTATTCATTTATTTGTTTATTATTTAATGAACCTTTTAAAAATAATTTTTTACCTTTACAATATTTTTATTATTATTTTAAATTTTAATTTATTTAAAAATAAAATTATGAATTTCTATTTAAATGTTTAACTTATTAAATTGTTATTTATCAAACGCTTAAAATTTCAAATATGAAAATATTTTACTTTTTAAATAGTCAATAAATAATATGCTATTATAATCAATTACACATAATAATACTTAAATTGTAAATAGCTATTTGATAACAAAGTAGCTTACTTGATAATAAAATATCAATGTAATATAAATGATTATAAAAAATTTACCATTTATGATTTCTATAAAATTTTATATATTATTTTAACAATAAAAAATATAAATTGAATGTAAATTTCATATTATTCTATGTTAACTTAGTATATTATTTATAATATTACTGCAAAATCAAATACAAAACATACATACAAATTTAAATATATAATCTTTTCATTTTTTATTAAAAATATTCAGACAATAAATTTTTTATTGAAAAATAACTGGATAAGTAAATATATGGTAATGTAATATTAATTTTTCTGCAAATATTAAGATGTTATTTTTCATAAAATTGAAAGTAATTTATTATTTTAGTTTTAATGTTTATTAAAACATTGTATGTTCTAGGTATCGTTTTTAGATTCATTTGATAGTAATTTATATTTAAAAGCATATATCTTATAATTTTAGAAAACAAATTGGCAGTGTATTGTTTATTGTACTGTAAAAATAATATATTAAAATTTCGAAAAAAGATATTGATACGAATGAATTAAGTATTTTATTTGACTTAAAATTAAAAAACAGAGAAACAAATACCTTCTTTGTTTGTCTGCCTGTATAACTGTAAGTTTATATTTATAACTTTCATTCATAAAATTTATAGACTATTTTTTTGATTTTCCTTCAAAAATAATCAATAAATTGGACATTAATTACAAGAACTATACGAGTTTTTCTATTGATTAAAATAGATAAAATAATTAAAAGCCAGTTTCCTAAATTTTTTAATCAATATTTTTCTATTAAGTGAAATCGAATGATATCTTAAATAAATTAGAAATTATCAGAAAGCATAATCATAATAAAAATAACATACAAATCAAAAGTATTATTATATGAAGTACTTTTATTTTCTCTATTAATGCATCATATTTTACTTTAAAATTTGATACTGTTTGATAATCAAAACAAGAACATATTGCTGTTTTTTTATTTGGATTATCAGTTTCTATTTAATTCAATATATTAATAAAATGAAATACGTCATTAATTTAAGTTGTTTAGAATCGGAAAAAAATGAACTTGTCTTCACATTGTCTTCGCATGAATAGAAAATAATATTAATTGAATATTTAGATATAATCTTTTGATAAAATTTTAGGGATAATTAAATTTATTAAATATTTAGTAAGCTCACAAAAACTCAGGCAGCATAATAATAAAAAAAATAACAAAATTCTTCTTTATAGAATTATTTTCATTTTCTATTTTAATATACTATATTTTTTATAAGTTGCAAGAATTAATTGATATTTTATTTACTTAAATTGTTGTAAATTATGACTTGCTTTTTAATTCAAGATGTTAAAAAAATGAAAGACTTCATAAATTTGGGCTACAAGAACCGTAAAAAAAATAACTTGTCTTCACATGAATGAAAAATATTATTAATTGAATATTTAGATATATCCTTTTGATTAAATGTTAGGGGTAATTAAATTAATAAAATATTAAGCAAGCTCACTAATCCTAATAAAAGCTATTGAAATGTATTTTTAATAAAGCAGAAATTTGTTTCTAAGTTGATTAATTTCAAACCACATAAAATATTATTCAAATTTTATTTTCTATTTTACTATTTAGTGTCTGTCTAATCTATATTTCGAATATCTATTCTGCATTTTTTTTATTTGAATTCTAATAAATTAGAACTCAAAAATTAATTTAATAGTGATTTAATTTTAGTATTATAATTAATATGCTTTTTTAGTTATTAAAATATTTTTGTTTTAATGATGTGAAGCAACACTATGAAATAGTTCATGATAAATAAAATTTTAAGGTAAAAGAGTTTTTGTTTTATTTTCACTTCAATGTATTTTCTCATTTTTAATAGCTTTTATCAGTAAATTTTGTTAATAAAAATTAAAAGATCTACAAATTTTGAAAAACATTTCAGCTTATAACTAATTGAAAAGTCTTTGTTAATATATTAATTCATAGGATATTTAGATTGAATTAATATCATTTAGTAGCCTAAAGGTTTTCACTAATTTGAAAGATTCGAACTTGTTAGTAAATATTTTTTTTATAAATTGAAATAGTTTGTACATATAGATAATAAAGTTAGTCAAAAAAACATAGACTTTCTATACTTATTTATCATGATAGTTTATTTTTCTTATATATTCAGCATTTTATTTTATGGCTAACAAATTATTCTCTTTATATTTTAACTAATTTATTGTTTTTGAATATATTTTTTCTTTTTTTTATGGACTTTTAGTTTTTTAAATAAAAGAGAAGAAATTCTGTGTTTCAGCTCACGTTTAAAGCTTTCTATTTTTGAAATTACTTATATAATAATTCATTCAAATATATGTTCCTGTCTTAGCGCTAGAAAAATTAATAGTTGCTATGGATTTTTAAATTTATTTACAAAAATGTATTCTTGATAAAAACAACAGTAAAATGAGAAATAAATCATTATTTATAATCGAATTAATATTGAGGTGAATAATATCTTCATATTAAATATATAAAAAATATATTTACGCATACTGAAATTAACTTTTTGCAATAAAGGAACAAAAAATCATTTAATAATTATTATTAATTCATACATGATAAAATTTTAATAAATATTTTATTTCAAATACTATATAAAATTAATGATACTAATATTTTAAAGTTTTATTTTGTTTTAAATTAAAAGAAAGGCAAATGAATAATTATATATAAGATAAATAAATTGTTTGGATTTTATTTTAATATTAACTATCTATTTAATTCCATCAAATTACTGTATTATGCTTAAAAATGAGTCAATTAGACCACGGAATTTTCTTAGTTAAACAGAAAAGCTGCTAAAAATATGTAAATTCCTTCTTATATTTTGAAGGATCTTTGCAAGAATCTTTTCAGATTAGTTATTAGAAATATAAAATTCATAACTACTTATCTTTTTCTTTACAAAATAAAAAATTGATAACTCTCAACTTCTTATTTATCTAATAAATCCTAATTAATGAAAAATAAAATTAGAAAATACTTAATTATGAAACAGAATCTATCAGAATAGAAAATAAAGAAAGTAAGACATAAATAATTAAACAAATTAAAAGCTGTCTATCTGGATTACTTTCAGTCTTTCTCTCTGTCAATGTTTGATTATTTTTAGTAAAATATTTCATTATTTAGCATATAATATGTAAGCATATTTAATAAACTCGAAAATTTTAAGTAAATTTTCTAAATATAAAGCCACTTTTTATATTTGTTATAATTTTATATAAAAAAAGAAGTCTATTTATTTAATGAAGTTTAAAAAGATGAATTTTTTTTATTATCCATTTCAATTTACATTAAAATACCTACATTAAGCATATCATTTGAATTTTTTCTTAAAAACTCTAATTTTGGGATTTAAATGCCTCTAAAATGAATAAAAATATTTTAAATTAGAATTGATACATAAAAAAATTATTGGTTTAAAAATATATTCAGAGGATAAGTATAATTTGATGAAAAAATTGTCTAAGCATATCAGAGAAATTATATAAAATTCTATTATATTTTATTTAGCTTTTTTTCTGGTTTGTATAAGGAAATTTTGGAGACTTTATATTTTCATTTGATTTTTTGAGAGATCAAATATCTTAATTAAGAAATCAAAAATGATTAAATTCCTTTTTTACAACTAATCATTGAATCATTTATGTTCCAAGTATTTTCTTTAGTATGAATATGAATATAATATTTTTAAAATTATATTATGTATTTACATAAATGATGTATTTCTTAGAAGTTTTCTAATCTTATAAATTATTTTTAAATTCAAACTTGATTGATTGAAAATACCTAACTTTTTAATCAGAAGTATATTTTGATATCTTAGTTATTGATAGATTCTATATTTAAAAAATAAGTATAAAATCTTATAAGTAATTATTTTATTTGACTAATTGAAAATTATTTTTCTAGTTTAATTTTTTTTTATATGTTTTGACTATTAAATATACATAAAGATTAAATACTTATCATTTTTAAAAATACTAAAATTTAAGTAAACATCCATAAGTGCTCACTCTGCTTTAATAGATAAATATATATATATATTTTTTTTATATAGTTTTTTGCTATTTATTTAGAATATAAAATTCAAAACTTGATATATAAGCAAGCTAATAAATATTTATTTTTCAATTAAAGAGCTTTTATTTAAAAAAAATATTTTATTAATATTTAATCTAAAATAAAATAAATGAAATAAATATATTAATATAAATTCATTTTTCTTAAAAAATGGAAATAAATTTAAATAAATATAAAATAATAAAAGCTATCCTCTTAAAAAAACAAATAAAAATTAACAATATTTATAATTTACGAAATTTTAGATAAGGAGGAGGTATTAGATTGATAAATAAATGGTATATATTTGTTTTAATTGCTTGGAAATTATTTAGAAGTAAATATTATGGTAAGAAAAAATAAATGCATACAGATGATCCTTATAATTATTAAGTCCTGAAACAAGGACTTGAAGTCTTGGAAAACAATAAGGTATATCTATAATTTTCTAATGTAAAATTTGTAGACTATTTATTAGATTTTCCTTTTAAATTAGTCAATAAGATTTGATATTTATTAATAGTCTGCTTACTTATTATCTTAAATTAGTTGATAAGAATATTTCGTATGATTCATATATTTTTTGATATTTGATTAAGAATTGATTACTCAAAATATATTAATTTTTCTAAATATCTTTCATTCAAAATTGATCAAAAGATATTTTATAATTATTACAGAATTTATCAGAGAAAAAATAATTCAAGTAAACAATCATATTAGTTTTTAATATTTACCATCCACATCTCAGTCATTTTCAAAAAGAATTATTTTTCTAATAAAGTAAAACAAAAAATATTTTATTTTAACATTATTAATTAATGAATGTCAAGTGAACTAAAGAGTATATGAGAATGATGTAAATTTTTAATAATATAAATATGATATCGTTTTCTTCCATATTTTTAACTAGTTTGAGATCCAAATTATTAAGCTTAAAAAGTATTAAAAATATTTTTAGCCTTCCTAAATATATAATGCAAATTATGATGCGTTTTTACTTTTAAATCAATATAAAATTGGAGAAAATAATTTTTTCCAGTTTGATGCAGACTAAATTTTGGGTAATAATAAATATTTTATTGAATTGTAATTAAAATAATACCTTTGCTTTTTAAATATTAATGAATATACAAATCAAATTAATGTAAAATTAATTAAAAGAAAAAAAATAAATAGAGATAATTAAATGTCTATAATTTAGTATATTTATAGTTTGTCAATCTTAGTAGAATAGCTTAAGTTGCCATTTTTCGTTGTCTTTGCTTAATCTAAATTTTGAAAATCTAGCTAAAAATTTGGAGACTTTTAAGTTTTTCCTTTTGAATTTTAATTAGATGAAAAAATCTACAAAAATTTGATTTTCTTAAAAATTTTTCTGATCAACTTTTTGATTTTCCTTGTTTACAATTATAAGAAAGTATTTTTTCTAATAAAATTTGATTTTCTCAAATAGTAATTTAAGAATTTAATCACTTGACTCATATTAAAATCCACAAAAATCTAATTTGCCATTTTTAAAATTTGCACTTAAAATATATTTTATAATAGATTCAATATAATAATTATATAAATTTATCTAAATTAAATTATCTTACTAACTAATTAAACTTATAAATGTATCTTAATTTATTTCTTTTTTATTGAGAGAAAACATTGAATGCTCACAAAAGGAAATTTTAAAGTTATGAGATTCAATAATCATCTATAATAAAAGCTTAAGACCAACTATATTTAATTGTATAATTAAAAAATCAATTAATATAATTATGGAGGTATAAATTTGATAACATATAATTATTTAAGCAATTATAATCTTTTGTTTGAATAAAATATAAGAAATGATATATTTTGAATAATTTATTTGATACATTTTTCTATCATAAATAAAATGAACCAATTAAAATCATTTAAGAAAATTTATTTAAAAAATATTTCTAAACATTCTACATTTAAAACTGCTTTAAAGCATATAAAACATTTAATTTTACAATTTTATTATTATTATTATAGTTTCATTTATTTCATTTAATTTTTTTAGTGCCAATCTTAAGGCTCTTCTAAATATGTTCAATATCCCTTGGAAAATGGTTGAAATAGTATTTTTATCTTCTTATCCTATGTGCTATGGATTCTTTTTGTGTAATTTTATTTTTCCTCTATAATATTTTTTTTCTTGTTGATATATAAATCTTCAACTTATACACTTAATATATATAAAAATTTTTATATACAGCACGCTCTTAAACTAGTAAACTAGGATGAAATTATGATGTTAAGCAATAGTATTAATCTATTTTTTTCTTTTTTAATAATAATATGCATCCTCTCTACTTTTATTTATTCCATATCTTAATTACCTCCTAATTCAGTTAATATAAAATATTGAAATGCTAAACATTATCTGAAAAAAAAAAATTTATTTTTATTAATTTGATAAATAATTTAGTTTATTCCTTCATACAAATAATATAAACTAATCTGTTGAATAGAGGATTGAAAACTCTATAAGTCCTCTGTGATAGATATTTTTCTAAAATAAATCTTAAAAGAAATAAGAAAGTTTTTCAAAACTTAAAGAGCAGTACAGTACCTTAAGCATAAATTTATTAACTTTTAGAGTGTCAGAGGAGGAGGAGTATAAGCAAATACCCAAACTTATACTTAACACTTTCTATTAAAGTAAAATAGTAATATTAAGCAAGTAAAATAAAGGCAAAATGACTTGTTTATTGACTTTTCAGTATGAAGAGTTCATATTTTAATTATAGTTGAAATAAATTACTTCGAGTATAACATAGTTTATAAAGTCTTTACAAAATTATATACTAATAGCAATAAAAATAGTAATCTCTCATCATAGCCTTATTCTCTTACTTCTCCTAGCTTGAATGATTCTTGCACCAAATCAATTAAAGAACCTCAAAATATACTTAAAAGAGTGAAAAGATAAATTTTATTATAGATATCAGAAGTATATATATTATTAAATTAATTAATTAATGTTTAATTTTATGTTGCCTTTTATTTGATAGATATATGCCCCTATGAATTGTTAATTAAATATGTTTAATAATATATTGATATTTTTTTATTAGTTATTTTTTGAAATAAGAATGTTAGGGTAAAAAACTATTATTTATAAATTAAGATTATCCATTTTGTATTTGTTCTTTAATCTATTCGAAATATTCTTCTTTTCTTGTAATCAATTACTATTGATTTTTCTTTAGTTTATTTCCTCTTTCATATATTCTTGCTTCTTCTGCTAGTTAATTTAAATTTTATTGTTATTAGTTACTGAGATTTGGCTACAAATTCTCTTTTTTTAATTATTTCATCAGCTCTTTAAAGTCATATTCATATTATTTTATGTTAATGATATTGATATCTCCTCCTAAGAAGTTATTTTGTAATATGTGTTGTATTGTTGTGTCATAATAATTTGCAAAGAATTACTAATTTATTTTAGATGAGTATATTCAATCTCCTTGTCAAAAATTTCTAAAGCTTATGTTTAAATTAAAGTTAAACTCTATCAGAAGATTCGAGAGTCTGGTTTTGTCTTTCTTATATGTTATTAGTAGTCTGCCTTAGATTATGTCAAATGCTTTAAGAGAAAAATAATTTTCTAATAGATCAATTATTTATCTGTTCTTAGGAACTTTGATAAATCGATTTATTTTTGAGTATTATCATTCTTAATTCCTTAATATCTGCTAGTTAATTATAAATTTTCTAGGTTTCTTATTTCATCAATAGACATTTTCTTTAATTTTTCTAGGTTAATGGTTTAATCCTATATAACTTTATTCATCCCAATTATATTTAAGAACTTCATCTTCTAATAGATTATTATTAGATAATACTGAAAGTATAATTATTAAACAAATAATTATATTTAAGGGAAATTAACTTCGAAGATTTCATTCACTAAATCAAAAGGAAGAAGAACCTTAATTATCAACTAACCAATCCTCAGATGCTCCAAATCCACCAACAATATTGCCTATTCTCCCTGCTTCTAAATCTATCAAAATAGAAGAAAATCATCGTAAAGACTGCAAGAATTCTTAATAATAACTTCTTATTGGAAAAATATTAACTTAATACCAATTACATAAATAAGTTACTAGATGAAAAATATTGTGATAAAAAGCATATACATCTACCAAAAAATTTTGGATTTCAATTCTAAAAAAATCATCAATGATTGATCTTGAATAAACAAATCTTTATTTGAGAAATTTAAATACTAATATTTTAAAAAATTAATATGTATTTTATTTAATAATAAATAAAAAATTAAAATTACACTCACTTTTAATCAAATAATAAATTAATTTTTTTTTTTTTTCATTTTTTTATCATAAATAAAATGGATTAAATATAGTTTTTTATAAATAATTGGATAGTTATTTAGCTAAAAATTATTTAAATTTTTTTCAATCAAACAAAAATCAAAGTTATTTTTGGTTTTCCTTTACATCTTTCTAAAGTTACACAAAAGAAAAATTATATTTAAAAAATAATAAATGCTAATAAATAAATGAATTTATAAAAGTAATAAATTTATTTTGATATAAATAATAATGAACTTTGTTCCAAACAATAAAATAATATTTTTATATTCCTGTCTTTGAATTTATTTAATAGAAAAACTTATGGAAAAATCAATCTTATAATTATTTTCTTAATAGATTTAATGCTAATTATTTTATTTTAAACTAACGCTTCTTAATTCAATTTAAAATTTTAAAATAAATTAATCAATATTATTTCAATAAATTCTTTATAAAAATACAAATATTTTCTTTTTAAATTTAATAATATATTTTATTTTATAAAACAAAAAATTATTTAAATTTTCTAAACAAAATATAATTTAAAAATAATAAAATAAATATTACATAAATAAAGCAAAAATGAGAGAAATAATTAAGCAAAATTACAATATGCTCTCTAGATTAAGAAGCATAGAAAAATTGTATTTTAAACTAGAAGAAATTTCAAGTATATATATATATTTTAATTTTTTTAAAGTAGAAATTGCATATTATTAAATTTTCTTTGAGTAAATTATTTCTTTAACAAAGAAATATTAAAAAATCATAAAATAATAAACAATTAATTATTTAATTTTAATTTACATAAACATAAACTATTAAACTGAATAGAAATAGTGATGAATGAAAACTAAAAAATGTTTATTAAAACATTAATTATGTAAAATATATTTATTAAAACTAAATTTGGAATTAACTAAGTAAGAAATTTAATATCAGTCACAATAGAATTCTTAAGATAATACGTTGTTTAACTTAATTATTTAGAATCTAGATTTAATAGTAATAATAAAACATAAATCATAAAATTTCAAACCAGTTTATGATTATCAGATTTTAAGCATCTCTATTGAGATATAAAAAATTTAAATATTTGTATAAGAGTGTTTATCAACAAATATTAAAATTTATTGAAAAAAACATTTACCCTTAACTTCATTCAATATTCAATAAAAAAAATATAAATTTAGTGGATGGAAAATCTAAAAAATATAACTTAAACATTTAAATAAATTATTTTTACTTAATTTATTTGTATATACAAAAAACATCTTTTTGTTAACTAGAGATATTTAATTTAATTATTTTTAAAGATCAATCCAATGAGTGATGTCATTTTTTAAATATTTAACTTTACATTTTAAAATGAGAATATGTTAAAATATTGATTTAGTAAAAATAGACCATGTATTATAAAAAATATATTAATTTATATTTAATTCATTTAAATTAAGGAGGATAAAAAGAATAAATTATCTTTTGATATTTAACACATTATTTATTTTAGTTTTTATATATATGGATAAAAAAGGTTTCTAAATTATTTTGTAATATAAAAAAATATATATTGTGCTTAAATGTGTAATTTTTTAAAAGTAAATATAATCCTTTTGCATTTACTATAAGAATTTATTAGTTAATAACTATATGGTATTTATTTTTATTAACTTTTATTATCTTTCAAATTCTGATTAATTTTACAAAATATCTTCTTCATTTAAAATTAATCTTTAAAAACTTCATAAATAAATGTAAAAATTTTAATTTTATCTCTTAAGCATAGATGTTTGCTAACTAGATGTAAACAAATATTAGCCTCACTATTTTTTAAAATATATAATAGAAGATTGCATATAAAATTCAATTAAAAGATGAATGATTATTTGAATTTCGAAGCTTTGAATTTTTTCTTCAGAAAGTACTCACTAGACTAAAATTATTTATTTATTAGCTACAATTAATTTTAGTATTTATTTAGCTAACATTTTACTCCAAAATTAATAAATTTAATAGAGAAATTAGTCTATTAATACAATTTTTTAATTAATTTATTAATATTTTCTACTAGTACAGAAATCAAGAAAGCTCTAATTTATAATTTTTTTAACTGAATAACAATAAGTCATTCTTTAAAATTTATTCTTAAAAAAATTGTATTAGATTATTTTTTGTGAAAATTATCTCTAATAATATACTAAAATTTGGTTTAAATTGTATTTTGTTGCTTCCTTAGGAATTAGTCTTGACTATAAATTGAATTATGTTTTTATATTTTTTAATGAACATATTTTTCTACTGTGATACATTCTTTTTTTCTTAATTTCTTAGTTATAGTATATCTTTTATTATGTCTAGTTTTTACATCCACTAACTTAAAATTGCTAATAATTGAATAATTTTCAACTTTATTTTTAACAAAACGGGTGTTTTTACTGTATTTTCAAATAACTATTATTAAATTAATTCGAGTTTTTATTCTTAAAAATTTAAAGTGTTTTAAATAAATTTGTTTTTTGATTTGTACACACTTATTTTTTGTATAAATTTACTAGTGAAGGATTAATTAAATAAATCTCCAATATATTTATATGAATACATGGACTGTTCATTCGATTATATTAACTTTATTTGTTTGTAATAAACCTTTAAACCTCTAAGTCGCTATAAAACTATAATTAAATTACATTTTTATGTGATAAAAGCTAAAAATATTTTTAAAAATACATTTTCAATTCATTAATGTATAAGAAGAAAAAGATAATATTACTTTTAATTGTGTAATTTAGGATTTGCTAAAAAATTAATTTACATATTCTTGCAATCAAGAAAAGGTTTAGCTTTTTATCAAGATATTGAATATAAAAAATATAATAATATTGCTTCAGTAGTTAATTAATCAGTTAAAACTATCAATCTTATCTCAAGTATAATTCAATAAGGAATGTAAATAAAAAGTAAAGTGAATTTAAGTTTTACAAATAATTTTAAGCTTTTCTTATCTTCGTATTTATAAATAAATAGTTGTTTTTGATTGGCCATTCATTCATATATTCATACTTGATAATTTAATTCGCTTACTTGCTACTTTATTTGGTTCTATTTTAATTAATTTTTTTACAGATTGCTTAAAAAATAATCAAAATTCTAATAATTAATAATTAAATAAGAAAATTAGAAAATGTAATAGCTAATAATATTTTTCGCTTTTACCGCTTATTCTATCTAATAAGAATTTGATTTGCAATCGGGTCCACTTCAAAATAATTAATAGATATAGTAAGATATTTAGCTAAAATAATCTTTTATTCTAAATAATTTTAATTTGTAAACTCTAAGAAAATAAAATAATTATATTCTCTGTATTTATTTTAGATTTTACCTTTTTTAAATTATAGGTTTAGTCAAAGTAGAAATCTGAATTAATGTAGTTAAAACTGTTTATGTGATTAAACATATAGCACTTCATATTCTAAAAATTGTCAGAAATGTCTTGATGGTTTTATTTATTATGGAGAATTTGATTAATGTGTTTAAGAGTAAACTTGTGAAAGTAAAGATGGGAGCTAAGTAATTTATAATGGAGTGTGTTGTACTGATTTTTGTTTAGTTTGTTCTTGGACTGATAATATATAAAAATGTTAATGTGGAAAAGGTAATTACTTAAAGAAAATAGATGAAGCTAATAATAAATGTGAACCTTGCTATGAAAATTGTAAAACATGTAATGGAGGAAATTATAACTAATGTTTGAGTTGCAAAGAAGGTACATATTTATAAAAAGATAATAGTTGTGGGGTATGTGATACTACGAATAAGCATTTTTTGGATGAATAAAGTGTATGTCAAGAGTGTCATGAATCCTGTTAGACGTGCTCTGGAAATTCGTCCAAATAATGTTTAACCTGCCCTCAAGGTTTTTAACTCTTGTCTGATAATTCTTGCTTAAAGTGCGATATTGATAATTAGTATTTCGTTGATGGAGAAAATAACTGCTAATAGTGTGATTCTTCTTGCAAAACTTGTAATGGTTCTTTTTCTACATAATGCACTAGCTGTCATCCAGGTATGTATTTACATGGTGATGATAGTTGCGGACCTTGTGATATTTCAAATAAATATTATTTAGATGAAAAAAATATTTGTTATTAATGTCATAAAAGTTGCTAAACTTGTCTTACTTCTGGAAACAAATTTACTTGCTCTAGCTGTCCAAGTGGATAAAATTTAACACCTTAAAAAGAATGTGTTTAATGCAATACTACCAAGGGATAATTCATAGATTAAGATAAATATTGCGTTGATTGTCATACTAGCTGTAAAACATGCTATAATACAAATTAATATTCTTGTTTAACTTGCTCTGATAATAGTTATTTATATACTGATAATTCTTGCTAAATTTGTGACATCAATAATTAAAAATTTATTGATGATAAAAAAATTTGCAGGTCTTGTGATCCTGCCTGTCAAAAGTGCGATGGCCCAACATCATAAAATTGTATTTAATGCTCAGTAGGATATAATTTTAATGATGTTAAAGAATGTGTATTATGCTAAACTTCAAATAAAAAGTATATTGATGATGCTGGCCTTTGTAAATCATGTGATCCTTCATGTTAAACTTGTAATGGCCCAAGCTAAAGTTAGTGTTTGAGTTGTCCTTCTGGAACAGATCTTTTTCCAGATAATACTTGCAAAGTATGTCAAATTTCCAATTAATAATATAAAAATGACAAAGGTATATGTAGAGATTGTCATCCTTCTTGCTAAACTTGTAAAGGATCCTAACCTAATTAATGTTTAAGCTGTCTCAAAGATACTAATTTATTCTCAGATTCTTCTTGTTAAGTATGTGATTTAAAGAATTAATATTATTTAGATGAAAAAGATATTTGTAGAAGTTGTGATTCTTCTTGTTAAACATGTAAGGGTCCAAATTCTAATTAATGCTTGAGTTGTCCTAAAGGAACTAATCTCTACCCAGATAATACTTGTTAAATATGTGATGTAACAAAAAAATAATTTTTAGATGAGTAAGGTATATGCAGATAGTGTCATACTTCTTGTTAAACATGTAATGGACTATCTTCTACTTCATGCTAAAGCTGTATTGAAGGTACTTATTTATATCCTGACTTTTCATGCTAAGTTTGTGAGTAAAGAAATAAACAGTTTATTGATGAGAAGAGTATTTGCAGAAGTTGCGATCCTTCTTGCTAAACATGTACTGGCCCTAGCAAATAAGAATGCCTAAGTTGCATTAAAGGAAGTACAATATAACCAGATTCGTCATGCCAAGGTTGCGATATTTAAAATCAATATTTTTACAATGAAAAAAAATAAATTTGTTAAAGTTGTTATTCTAACTGTAAAACATGCAAAGGTCCGGGTGAAAACGAATGTTTGAGTTGTGTTCCTGGGACTAATTTATATCCAGATAATACTTGTAAAAAATGTGATATTAAAAAAAAATATTTTCTAGATGAGAATTAATAATGTAGGTAGTGTCATGCTTCTTGTTAAACTTGTTATGGCCCATTACCAACTTAATGTGTAAGCTGCATTATTAATACTTATTTTTAAGAGGATAAAAGCTGTAACGTATGTAACACATCTAATAAATAATTTTTAGATAGCTAAAATATATGTAGGTAATGTGATATTACATGTTTAACTTGTAATGGTGCATCAAATACCAAATGTTTAAGTTGTTCTTAAGGTTATACACTATTTCCTGATTCGTCTTGTTAAGTTTGTGATGTAAATAATAAACATTACATAGATGAATAAAAAACTTGTTAAAGCTGTGATCCTTCTTGTCATACATGTAGTGGTCCAAGCTCTAGTTAATGTTTGAGTTGCAGTCCAGGAATTCATTTATATCCAGATAATAGCTGTAGAGTATGCAAACTTACTGAGAAATAATATTTAGATAATAATCAAGTTTGCTAGGAGTGTCATTCTAGCTGCTAATAATGTAATGGAAATTCACCATAATCTTGTTTGAGCTGCCCTATGAATACTTTCTTACATCCTGATAATTCTTGCTAAATTTGTAATACAGATAATAAAAAATATGTTGATGAGCATAACATTTGTAGGGAATGCTATAATACTTGTTAAAAGTGCAGTGGACCGTTTCCAACTTCTTGTTTAAGCTGTATTTAGTAGACTTCAATGTTCCCAGATAATTCTTGCTAAGAGTGCAATTTGAATAATAAACAATATCTTGATACGAATTCTATTTGCAGGAATTGTCATTCTTCATGCTAAAGTTGCAAGGGACCTGAGTCTAATTAGTGTCTTAGCTGTCCATAAGGAACTTATTTATATCCAGATGGTAGCTGTAGTCTGTGCGATTAATAGAACAGGTAATATTTAGATAATGAATTAATATGTCGATCTTGTGATATTTCTTGTTAATCTTGTAATGGACCAACTTCAAATTAATGTCTCAGTTGTCCTTCCAACACTTCTTTATATCCAGATAATTCTTGTTAGAAGTGTGAAATAAACTCTAATTAATACTTAGATCAAAATTAAGTTTGTAGATATTGCGATTAATCATGCTAAATGTGCAATGGACCTACCTCTAAAAATTGCCTATCCTGTCCTCAGGGAAAGTTTTTACATTCTGATTTCAGTTGCAAAGAGTGTAATATAAATGAAGGATTTTTCAAAAAAGATAATTTATGTATTAAGTGTAATGAGGCATGTAAAGAATGTGTCGGACCTACTGATTAAGATTGCAAATCTTGTAATTAATTCTATTTTTAAATAGATAAATCATCACCAAAACGTTGCTTGAAATGTCCAAATAAATAATATCTCAAATCATCAGAATCAAATTGTTCTAATTGTGACTATCAGTGCATTCTTTGTGACACAGCATTAGAATAGTATAGCATGCTTATAAAAGAAACATCTTTAATAAGTAAGGGAGGCGAAAATGGAGGTGAATACTGTTTAATTTGCAGTTGCAAGTAATGCTTAAGCGAACACATAAAATTTAATTCAAATTAATGCACAAAAAGTTGTGAAAATATAGGCTAAAATTTCTAGTATGATTCAGTTACAAACAGTTGCCAGTGCAAACTAGGTCATAATTACTTAATTAAAAATCCAATCAAAAAGAATTTTGACTGCTCTAAAGAAATTTCTTACGAATACTACTGTGATTTAAATAACAACTGCTTTAAATGCAGCTAAGATTGTTTGAAATGCTCTAACAGCTAAACTTGTCTAAAGTGTAAAGAAGGGAGCTATTTATGGTAGAATAGATGCTATACTGATTGCCTTCCTGAATTAAATATTGTTCCTAATTTAGAAAAAGGCATTTGTGAGTGCCCTTAAGGATATGAGATCAAGAAATTAAATGACCAGAGTTTTGTTTGTATATTACCCTTGGCGATTGAAAAAATTAATGTAATAAACAGTCTAATGCTAACCAACAATTAGAATATCCCATAAGATTTTAATGAAAACATGATAATTTTTACTTATAATCGTTAATTAACAGATGAAGAATATTCATCTTTTCACTTTTTGATTGATGAGGAAACATTAAAATTAGGGGAAGATTATGAAATTCACTCAACTTAATTATAAAATCGAGATATAGTTTGCACTGTTGTATCATTTTAAAACAGAAAAATAAAGAAATTTTAAGTAACTTTGCAAGGAAATAGGTTGAATTACACAAATTTAAATATAATTTTAGTATCACCAGATTATTAAGCATAATAATCTTCTTTCTAATCTATTTAAGCACTAACTTCAAATATATAATCTATAAATTAAATTTTTTCTTCAAATGATGATAATATTGAGAGTAAAACTATTTAATATCTCAAAAAATTCTAAATTCTCTGCTAAATCTCCAATTTTTCACAGGTCTTACCGCTATTATTTCTGATTAAAGATAGTCTTCCTGATAAGATAAAGTTTATCACTTTATTCGGAGTGTCATTAATCTTTAATGAAATTCCTCAACCTTCATAAATAACATTTGAAATTTAAGAAATAGAAGAGTTAACTTATTCTTAATAATTAAACAATATATTAAAACAATTAGGAATTTATTCTAGTCTCTATTCCAATTTCTTAATGGTGCATTTAGTGATGGCTGTTGCAGTTTCACTCCTTATTTATTTTTTAATCTTTAGGATTATCATGAAAGGAAAGTAATATACTACTTTATTAATCTATAAAATTGTTAATTTCTTATGTAGCTATATTTAATCCTCAATTACAGCTATTTTATTTTGCTTTTGCTTTAGCTGGATTAATAATGATCAAAAAGAGCTTTTAGTTTTCTAGATAACTCTCTACTTTATATTCTTGATAGCTTTGATTTATTTTGTTTATTCTAAAACAGACCAGTTTATATTTTTGAATATCCCAAATGTTTATGCTGATATTCATTATTGCTTGAAAGGAAGTAAATCATATATCATAGTCTCTTTTTCTAAAAAGTATTTTGTTGTTTCAATGTTTTTGATTTTTTTTCATAAGCCTTTAATGTGTACTGTCATATCAAGCATCATATACGGATTAAGTGGAATTTACATTTATTATTTTAGATTTTTTAAAACCAATCTAATAAACATAATTAAGATCATTCAAGAATTAATGATTTCGGTTCTATTTGCAATAATAGCTTACTTAGTTAAAATCGTTGAATCTTAAGCTTAACTAGATATAATTTCAAATGATTTCCTTAAAAAGCAAGATTAATTAGCTTCTATAATAATCTTACAAATAATAATGTGCGTATTAATAAGTAACTTATTATATTTGATTCGATTATTTTATTTGATATAAGAATTAATAAAGTAATATTAACTAAATAAGCTAAAAAAACAACAGAAAGAGTTTGATATTGAAAATTTAATTAAATCATCAGATAATATCAACATTAATTTTATATAAAATTCAAAAACATACTGTCTAAAAAACAATATAATAAAAAGCATTAATTATAAAAATAAATAAAAAATATAATCTTAAAACCAGAAATCTAATATTGAAAGTTTAAATGAATCAAATTTATGAAAAAATTTTAATTGTAGTATCTTTTATATACATATATGTAAATGTAGCTAATAGTTAATTTTTTAATCAAGAAAATTTTTGATATTAAAAAGAATTAGGTAGTTGTAAAAAAAATAAGATTTTAATATAAAAACTATAAATTAAAATGAATTAATTATATGTAGACTATACATTATATATGGGTCATAATTGATTTTGAAATACCATACTATATATGAAAAGAAAATTACCTTATTATATTCTTTTGTATTTTTATATTTGGTAAACAAGTATTGTTTGTACTTATATTGTTAAATTTTTCTAACTTTTTAGCATTGTTGTAATATTTATGTACTATTTAAAAAATATATTTCATATAAATTTTCTATTTAGTAGAAATATGCTATTTGAAATAAATATTGAATAGAAAGGAAAACTACTGATTTCGCTAAAGGTTTTATAATAGGTTACATGGAAGAAGGTAATTCATCCATAATTACAGCATAGAAAATATGGAAACTTTTAAAAAACTTAGGAAAAATAATTCGATGATATACGAAAACTTTGAGTTATAATTTAAAATTTCTTAAAACACATGTTATAGAGTCTACCACCAATTCAAAGAAACTTTAAATATTGAGGACAATAGAATCTATAATGGCTCTGAGTTTATTTACATATAGGAAGAGGAGGATGAAATTTGTAGCAATGTAATAGACATAAAAGATGAAATAAACTCAAATACAATTGGATGCTAGAGTAAAATTTACAACCAAAGTGAAGAGGTGGAAAGCTAACTGGCATACGGTCAATTCACAGAGGAATCTTAGCTTAGCATCTATCATAAAATAATTATTTTTATCTAAAATATGCAATTAGATTCCTCTTGAATTATAAAAATCAAGAGAAAAATACCCTAAAAAAGTGCATTTTTGAAGTGCAATATGTTTAAAAGGAACTTTACTCATTTAAAAAATGATGTTTATTTAAATTCAGAAAAATACTGCTAAATCTTAGATGAGTTATTGGAGCATGAAAAAGATTTTCCTGATAACTTTATCTTTTAATAAGATAATTCAAAATTCATACATCTGAAACGATGGAAAAGTATTTCACATTTCCAAATTAGAAGGGCATTCCTATTCTCCTGACCTTTCCTCTATAGAAAATGTTTGGAGCATTATTAAATACAAGTTATGGAAAAGAAGAGAAGAGATTTATTCTATTCAAACTTTATTTCAAACTGTTTCAGACTAATTTTATAATTCAGTATAAGTTTCTAAGTTTCTAATACTATTAAAAATTCATATGAAAATTTAAAAAGTCGTATTCTTAAAGTTATTTAAGCTGAAGGCCAAGAGAGATTTGAAATTTTATATGATGATCGAATAAGTCATAAAGTACTTTTTGTATTCCTTGTATGATAAAATAAATCTTTCTTAATTATAAATATAAATAAATTTCATTTTAAAATCAACTAGGAAACCTAATAAAAATATTTCATAACAAATATTTATTTTAAAATTTTTTTAGTTTTAAAACTTGATTAAAATTTACTTTTAGTTATTATGGTTGATTAACTGTAGTAGAATTATATTTTAATATCTTCAAAATTTGTTTAAAAATCAAGGGAGCCTTAAAATAGTATAATTAAAATAGTAAATTAATAAATTGATTTTTTATAAAATTTTAAGAGTTTCCTCTATATTTATATTTCAACAATATAAATAAATAAATTTTTAATTTAAATTGAATTTGAAATTAAAACATTGAAATAATACAAATAATTTTAAAAATATTTTTATTAACCAAAAACATTATTTTCAACCTTATTACTCCCTGATATAAATTGAGAAAACTCAATTTTTGGAATACTCTATTTTGGAAATTTTCTAAGCAGCATATAATATTGCTTCTTAATAAAAACCTTCAAGAGAAATTTATAAATTATAAAGATCTTTATCAATGAAAAAATTATGAAATAAAGTAAAACCACAACTTACCTATTTCACTTAATTGCACCACCTCTTCTTTTCATCTTTACTACAATCATTTTATCTCTACTATCAATCAATTACTCTTTATTAAATGGAACCAATCGACTTCTCTATTGACTTTGTTATTTTGGTACTCATTTAACTGATATTTAATTCTAACCTCTCTAAGAGATTGCACTTGACTTTACATAAACTAATTAGTAGCATCGTGTCTATTCACTACCTTTTCTACAAAATTATCTTAAGTCATATCTCATATTGCTGATATAAATAAATGAGGGTTTTTCTAAATAATATCTTCTACCATTTTGATGTTTTCATCATGTATTTACTGTCTTTGTGTGACATGAACCTTAAGTGCACATAGAGCAATAAAGAAATTTATCTTTAAATTCTTTTGCAAGCTTGTAAATTTATCTTTCGCCAATTCGAAGATATTTCCATTTGAGTTTTAAAGAAGCAAATAAATAAATTATAGGTTAATCAAATAATTATACCAAATAGTAATCAGGTAGGCTATAAATATAGGATTACTTTTCTAATTACTACAATATATAATAAGTAGATTAATTAATTAAAAAAAATAAAAAAACAAAAGATTTAAGTAATTATTATAATAAACAATAAGTAGATTAATAAGTATCATATATTAAAATATCCCTCTAAATTTAAGTAAGTATTATAATTAATATATAATTAGATTGATAAATATTGGCAATAAGTAATAAGTAATTTATTAAATATGTTAAATTTAATTTACCCATATATCCTAACCCAATAAAGTGAAAGCATAATAATATTATTTTAAAATTTTCTTACAATATATTATTTGGGGGCCTTAAAAACATGGTAAATTAATATTTAATTTTGCTCTCAGCCTTATTAGTTTTATTTTTAACAAAAAAGTATTTTTCAACAAAAATTAATTAAAATTGAAAGCTCTAACACCTTAAATTAATCAAATAAGATATTAGATTATAGCAACTGATGGAATAAAATGGGATTCTATGAGTACTGCTAAAGCAAGAACATAACAGCAGACTAAGTTGGTATCGATTGGTCACCTGCCTCAAGATTATTATCAAAATTTGAGGCTACAAACAATGTTTCTGATTATGTTAAATGTGGAAGACTAGAGTAATTATGTGAAAAAGAGTAGAGATATTAAGAGTATAATTTATAATTGTAATATTATCTGCTGTATCATAAAACTCTTTAACCTTTTGATGAAATCATTAATAAAGTTCATTATTATTTGTAATTTTATTTCTCCTTTAAACTCTAATTATTTTCTATTTTATTAATTTTGAACTTTAAATGTCTATAATTTGAAATTTTTTGATAGATTTTTCTTGTAGGTTAATATTTTTAGGATATTTTTTCCTTTCAGCCAGCAGGTAAACATTTTCAGTAGGTCTAAATCGAATGACAATTTTACTGCGTCTTGAAACAATTTAGTTTATTATCTTTAAAAAATTAATTACCCAAATTCGACTTAAGCTTTGGGCCAAAATTTTAGTATAGATGCCAGTTTTTCTTTACTATTTTGATTAGTGCTAAATGCCATTGTACAACTATATTCAATTTTTAGAAAATCAGTATCTATTAATACATTAAAATGTAAAATTATTCTCAATATTTAAAAATTAAGAAAGTTGATGAATAATTAATTTCAAACTTTAATTTTAGATAAAAATATCTTAATTTTTTATTTTTATTTTTGAAATATTAATAATCTATTATATTTATATTTTTTATTTAATAAATTGGATCAGTTAAAAATTAAAAAATGAGTTAGCTTATAATAAAAAATATATTTAAATAATTTTTAATGAAAGAAAAATATTTTGCTATTTTACTTACTAGAAAAACCATTTTTAAAAATAAAAAATGTCATATCCTAAAGAAAATCTAGTTTAAAGTTTACAATTTAATAGATTAAAAAGTTGCGTAGCAATTTTACATCAAATTTTATGTAAGCATAATTGAATATTAAATTTATTTAAATTGCATTTTTATAAAATAAAATGTGGCATAACAATTTTATATTAAATTTTAAGTAACCAAAGTTAAATATTGTGCTATTAAAATTGTATGTTCTATTACTTATAAATGAAAATTGTTTCTAATGTAAATCTGATTAATATTGATTTCTTTTCAAACCATGAAATAAATAAAAATAAATTTATTTGTTTTAATTTATATTTGTACGTGTAACATATAACATTTTGATTATTATATTTTAAAGATTACTCTCATTTTAAAAAATATTATTTGAATCAGCTTTGTATTGTTTATCTTTTTGATTTAATGAAAAATTTATATTAATTTACTAAATTCATTTTTTAACATGATTATTTCAAAAAAAACCAAAATCTTTATCAATTTGAAAAAGAAATATTAAATTTTGTATAATAAATTAATCCTTAAAAGATTGGATTATATTATATTATAATTCATCACTTTAATTAGAAATTTAATGTAATTATTCCTATTAGTTTATATTTTATAATTTATTTCATTTTTCCAATTTATAATATAAATTCAAACATCACAAAAAAAGTAAAAATAATAATATATCTAACTTTGATAATTTATGGTATATTATAATGACAATAATTTCCATTAATTTCTTAATTTAAAATTAATATTTATCAAATTAATCCAAAAGATTATTTTGCCAAAGAAGCATATATTAAAGATTTGACGAGCATACTTTTTATATAATTAATAGTTTTAATAAAATAACAATTTATAAAGAAATGTAAAACTATTTGATTAAAGTGGCTCTTATTTTGCATTTATCGTATGTTTATATTTAAAAGAATAACTTAAAAATTATTTACATTAAAATTTATAATTTTAAAATAAGGAGGACCATAATTAGTTGCAATAGTAATTGTGTTTGCTAAGGTTCTTAAGGGTTTACTTCCGTTTGCAGTTTTTGCACTTCAGGATATATTTTCTTCCCAAGTTCTCTTTCATGTGGCCTTGCGTCTGTTTGTAATTAGGGTCAAAATAATTTTAATGGGATTTGCTGCCCAAGTTAATGCTAAGCATGCATTTTTTATATAAGTGATGTTACTTGCTTATAATGCTCTTAAAGTTATTACTAAGAGTATACTTTGTGCTTAGCTTGCAATTAATCTTGCTTAACATGTAGTGGTCCTGCGTTAAACTAATGTTTAAGTTGTCCGAACGGAACTAATCTGTTTCCAGATAATACTTGTTAAGTTTGCGATACTTCATAAAATTTTTATTTAGATAGCTAAAATGTTTGTAGAAATTGTGATCCTAGTTGCAAAACATGCAATGAATCATCTAACACTTCTTGTATAACATGTTCAAATCCAAGTGATTATTTGCATGAAGATAATTCTTGTTCATCTTGTTAAATAAATAATTAGTATTTTATTGATTCCTAATAAATATGCAGAAAATGTGATTAATCATGCTAAACGTGCAATGGTCCAAGTTAAAATTAATGTTTGAGCTGCCCAACAGGATAGAGCTTATTTCCAGATAATACATGCAATTTATGTGATGTATAAAATAAATATTTTTTGGATAATTAAAATATTTGTAGATAGTGCCACACATCTTGCTAAACCTGTAATGGAATATCTTCTACTAATTGTTTAAGTTGTCCAAGCCCAACTTTTATTTATCCAGATAATTCTTGCAGAATGTGTGACCTTAATAATAAGTAATATATTGATAGCTCATAAATTTGTAGAAGCTGTGATCCTTCTTGCTAAACCTGCAATGGTCCAAGTTACAATTAGTGTTTGAGCTGTCTAACAGGAAAAAATTTATTTCCAGATAACACATGCAACATATGCAACGTATTAAATAAATAGTTTCTGGATAATTAAAATATATGTCAATAATGCCACACAACTTGCTAAACATGCAATGGAAAGAATTCTACTAATTGCTTGACTTGCCCAAGCCCAACATTCCTTTATCCAGATAACACTTGCAAAATATGTGACCTTAATAATAAGTAATACCTTGATAGTTCTCAAATTTGTAGAAGCTGTAATTCTTCTTGCTTGACTTGTAATGGATAAAATTCAAACTAGTGTTTAAGCTGCCCAGCAGGAAAAAGTTTTTATCCAGATAATAGCTGTTAATTTTGTGATATCTAAAATTAACAATATTTAGACATATCTAATATTTGTAGATAATGTCATATAACATGCTAAACATGTAGTGGGTCAGGGATAAACGACTGCTTAAGTTGTCCTATTACAAATGGCACTTCTATTTTTCCTGGTCAATACTGTAGTATTTGTTAAATAAACAATAAGTAATATTTGGATTCCTCTTAAATATGTAGAGATTGCCATTCATCTTGCTAAACTTGCAATGGATCTACTTCTGTTAATTGCTTGAGTTGTCCAAGTGGAACTAATCTTTATCCTGATAACAGTTGTAAATTTTGCGACCTAGCAAATAAATAATTTTTAGATGCATAGAATATCTGTAGATAGTGTGATTAATCTTGTTAGACATGTAATGGACTCTCTCTTTATTCATGCTTAAGCTGTCCAAATACAACTTCTATATACCCAGATCATTCTTGCTAAGTATGTAATTTAAATGATAAGTAATACCTTGACTAATATTAGATTTGTAGAAGTTGTGATCCTTCTTGCTAAACATGTGATGGACCACAGCCTGGAAATTGTTTATCTTGTTTTTCAGGATATTTTTTATAGGAAAATGTTTGTGTATAGTGTAATGTTGCATGTAAGTAGTGCATAGGACCTACTGACTAAGATTGTACTTTATGTAGTCGCTCTTACTTCGAGCTAGATGTAAATACAAATAAGCGATGTGTAAAGTACTTTAATAATTACCTTAAATCGTCAAGCTAAAACTGTTAAATTTGTAATTACTAATATATTATTTGTAGTACTGTTACTCAAACTTACAGTATGCTTTAAGTTGATCAAACTATGTAAAATAATCAAAACTATTGCTATGTTTGTAGCTGTTTATAATGTCAAAGTGGATATGTGAAATTTAATGAAAAGTAATGTGCAAATGATTGTGATTAAGTAGGATATAATTATGAATACAATATTTAAACTAACTCTTGCTAATGCTAAGCTGGATATAATTATTAAGTTAAAAATCCATATAAGAGTAATTTTGATTGCACAAAGGAATATGGGTTTGGATACTATTGTAATGAAAATAATCAATGCTTTTAGTGTAGTGATAACTGTAGAACTTGCTCCGATTCACAAACTTGTACAAAATGCAATAATGGTAGTTATTTATGGCTAAATAATTGTGTAAAGGAGTGTTTTCCGAGTTTAAATATTGTTCCAAATATTGAATAAGGGTTATGTGAATGTCCTTAAGGGTATTTTCTATAAAATTTATAATATCCCATTGACAACTAATTTAAAATTTGCCTGATTCCTTTATCGATTACTAAAATAAATGTTTATAATTACTTGATGGCAAGCAACGATGAGACTCTTCCATAAGATTTTTATGATAATTTAATAGTGTTTACATTTAACCGAAAATTAATATAAGAAGAATATGTATCCTTTTCCTTTACAATAGACAACCAAATCTTAAACATTGGTCAAGATTATAGAATTATTTCTGAAATTTAAGATAATTAAAATATAAAATGTATTGTTTAATCTAATTAAAATCGTAAAGTATAAGCTTTTGCTATAAAAATATAAGGATAAGTAGTGAATTATAAAGTGTCAAATCTTATTTTAGTTTCTTAAGAGTATGGAAAAGAATCTTCTCCTTTTTCATCCAGCAAACACTTAACTTATAGCTTTTAATCAATGAACTCTTTTTTTTCAGCAAGCTAAGATAATTTTTATTCAATTATTATAAGGCTTCTTAAGGCATTCTAAATATTGTGCTATCTATCAAATTTTGTTTAAATTTTACCATTAATTTATCTGGTTCGAGACCATCTCCCTCCAAAAATAAAATTTGCTTCTCTGTTTGGTTCAGCAATAATATTTTAATAGAATCCTCCACCATCAGAAATTACTTTCACTACTGATTAACTTTTTGCATCATAGACATAAGATTAATTAGTAACTACATTATCAAGCTTTGGGTTGTCTGAAAATATTTATACATGCTTTCTAGCTTAATTTTTAGTGATAAATATTTCAATCTTAATAGTTCTTTATTTCTTTTCATTTAGAATTTCTATGAAAGGAAAGTAATACACAACATTCATTATTTATAAACTTATAAATTTCTTGATTTCTTATATTTAGTCTACTATAACAGCGATAACATTTTAAATAAACTACGCTTGGTTGATAAGCAATTAAAAGTATTTTTTAATCTTTTAGATATCAGCCTATATGATTTTTTTTATTGCTTTAATCTATTTGGTATGTTATAAATAAAAAGAATATTTATTTATAAATCTTCCAAACATCTTTGATAGAATAGAATACAAAATGAAAGGAAGTTAAACATATATAATATTTTAGTTTACTAAAAAGTATTTTATTGATTAACTTTTTATATTATTATTTGATAAGCCTTTATTTTGCACAATAATTTCAAGCATTGTCTTTTCAATAAGTTTACTTTATCTTTGTAAATACAAGTTTTTCAAAAAAAGCATATTAAACTACATAAAGATATTTCAAGAACTAATGATTTCTGTACTATTTGCAACAATAGTAGCAACAATAAATTACATCGACTCATAAAATAATCAATAGACTATTTCAAATTCAACTCTTGAAAAATAAGAATAGCTTGGAAATGTTATCTTGATAATGATAACTCTTTGCTTAATTATTAGCTTTTTCATATAATTAATTTGCTTTTTATACATAATTCAAGACTTAATTAAATCTATTCAGGAAACGAAAATGAAAAAAATAGAAAGAGAAAAATAATTTTAAAATCTGCTTAATTCAATTAGTTTAAATATATCTTTAGATTAAAGATAAATAACAAGGATAGCAAACTCTCAGCAATAGATATAAATTTAAAATTGAAAAATTCAATATTTTTTTGATAATAGAGATAATAACTTTAAATTTAATAATTAAATAAATTATTTTATATAATATTTAATGCAACTATAAAATTTATTATTATATATTTTAAATTACTTATTTTTATTAAGACAGAAAATGTAATTATTTTTTATTAGAGAATTGACCTTCTATTATATTTTTCAAGCTAAATTATTTTCTATCTTGGCTTTTTATTAATTTCTAATTTAATTTAAATTTGGCATCAATTTAACAAATTTTAATTCTAAAAAAGAAATTAAAAGTATTTAAATATATAAACTAAAGATTTACTGAAGCTTGTAAAACAATTTTCAAAATATCATTTTTAATCCTAAATCAGTTATACATAATTCATAAATTTTTAAATAGATATAATAAATATTCAATTTGACAAGTCTTTTAAAATTATTGCTTATCTAGAATTTTTAATAACTAATAATTAATAAAAAAATGTATCTAGGAATCAAATTTTTGTTATTCTGCTTTCACAAAATTTTAAAACCTATTATACTTTATAATTAAATTTAATTTGGAAATATTTTTTTATTAAATTATTAAAAGTTAAATAAATTATTTTTTTCTAACTAAATTTAAAATTATTAGAAAAAAGAAATTTAGGAGAATTATAAGTTAGAAATTAGGTATATATTAATAGAAAAGCTAATTTGTATAGAAAAAGTTGTTAGTATAATGATAAAAAATTAAAATAATATATAATAAAACTTAGTTAGAGTGTTTTTTAAATATTACTAACTAAAAATTAATCAAAAAATAAGTTTTTTATAATTACTAATAATCTATCATTTTGAGTTTTCTTAATTTAGTATTTGATTGATTAATAAAATAAAGATAAATTGATTAAGGTAACTTTAGGATGTCGAAAGGAAAAACTATAATTTATGATAGATTAAATGTATATAATACAAAAAAAATAATTATGAACTAATTAAATTTTATTGGGATTTCGGTTTTAGAGGGCCATTCTCATTTTTTTTATTATATTTAATGTGTTTATGAAAACACATTTATTTTCATTTAAGATATGAAAATAATTTTTTTTAAAAATATCCTCAAAACATAAAATCTTTCCTAAAGTCAAAATTTTGTAAATAAATTTAGATATATTTTTCCCTTCTTCAATAATTTAAAAATTATTGATTAATTAAAAAATTCTCCATCAAGCCATCAAAGAAGTAAAACATCAAAAAATTCTTATGAATAATTACTTCAAGACATCTTGTTGGCAGCCTCTAGTGACCACTTTTTGACATATAGCCAACCTCAATATTACCTTCTTATACCAAACTATCTTCTTCAACAATTTTTGATTTAATTTTTAGAAATTAAATTTAGTAAATTTTTAAAAATAGTAATTAGAGTATAAAATCAAACTAATTTTGATAAAATAAAAAACATTTAATTAAAATAATTTTTTTATTTAATTTTATCTATATTTAAAAAAATAATTTAATCATAAATTTGTAAAATAATAGAATATCTGCTAATAAAAAATACTTATTGATAATATTTATAAAATATTTTTAAATAGATATAAACTTGATTGAAATATCAGTTAAATGAAAAGAACAAAAATCTTAGAAAGATAGAAGCTTTAAAATTGTAATGCATCTAAAAAGATGAGATAAAAATTGTTAATATTCTTTTAAAAAATAAGATTTTAATACATCTTTTAATTAATATTAATTAAGGATTAAGAATAAGATAATCAATAATTTATTGATGTGATCATTATATATTTCTTTTAATAAGTAATTTTTACTTATTTACCCTATTCATATTAGATAGATTATCAACTAAAAAATTAATTAAAAAATAAATTTATAATTATAATCTAATCTCATTTAAATTTTAGTAATTCTGACTATTTATTATTAAAATTATACTTTAAATTTATAAATTTAAAATAAAAAAATACAATAATAAGAATACTTCAATTGTTTTGCTTCAATTATATGATTCTAGTTAGGATTGAAAGAAAAAAATAAAAATAATCATAAATTTAGAAATTAATGTGTAAATTAATATTTATTAAAGTGATTTAATTAATAATAATTGATTTGAACACTGAAAATTATTAAGAAGAGGAAAATTAATTGTAAGTAGATTTTTATTAATTTAATTTGCAAAATAAAAATATTTGTAAGCCTTTATTATTTCACTTACATAATATTTTATGACCAACAATTGATTTTTTAAAAGCATTATCTTTGATAATATACCATAATACAATTTTTCTAAATCCTAAGATTTATCATTTTAGTCAAACCCATTTTAATATTTTAAATTAAAAAATTTCAAAAGTAATAACATTTTGTTACAAAATCTAAAATATGACTTTATCAAGTATATTAGATTACTAAACAAGAGAGTGATTGAACCTATTTAATTTTTACAAATGCTTACAGAGCAATAACAAATTTATAAAATTAATTCAAAATATCCGATGGTAAATATTCATTAATAATTAATTAAAGAAAAACAACCATAAACAGATTTTTCTTTGTATCTTTTTAAAAGGTAACCTAACATGGATTTTTTTTGAATGATCTTTATATAAAAAGTTTTTAACAATCAACTAAGTTTAGCATTAAAACGTTTCTTTATTCATTTATAATTTTAACATTATTAATAAATAAATTCTCACACCAATAAAATGAATATTTTATATCATTCTTAATCGAAAATATCTATTTAAAATATCTACTTCTTTTTATTTATATGAAAAAAAAGTAGTTCAAAAATATTTTAACATTTATTAATTTTCAAAAACATTGATTGTATGTCTTTAAATTAAACTAAAAATAAAATTTTTAAAGTAATAATTAAAATAAAATTCACTCAATTACTGAAAAAGATAATACAAATTATCATATTTGTTTTGTTTGCCTAATTTTTAATTATTTTTGTCTTATGATCAATTTTATTAATTAATTAGCTTTTCTATTGGAAAGTAAAAAAATTTATAATTATTAAATTTCTAAAAAATTAAAAAAAAATGAAATATCTATTAATCATTTTGAATTTTGTTTTATATTCTTTATAAAGTCTTAAGATTTCCTCAAGATCCTTCATAATAGCCCAAGCAACTAACTCTGAAGAGTAAAAAATCTTTATTTTTTAAAATAATTACTAATAAATACAAAAAATTTATTTTTTTGATATGTTACTTCAGACAATAAAAAGATAATTCAATTAAAAAATAGTGATTAATTTTATTATTTAACTATATAAATTCAGAATAGGCTAAATATCATTATTTTTTTTAGATTTACAACATTTTTAAAAAAAATGCAATTATAAAATATTTAGATATTTTAATATTATTAATAACATTATTTATTTTTTATTTATAAATAAAAGGCTAAATAAAAATAGAAATCTTTCTTCTTGCAATGCTCATTGTGTTTGTGGTAAAGGAGGAGCATTTTCAAAATGCAGTTATTGCGAATCAGGTTACATTTTTTATCCTACTAATAATGATTGTAAAAAACCTGATATATGCTAAAATGGTAGTGGTCTAGTAATAGATATAAGTAATGGCCAAATGTGTTGTATTGATTGTTGTTAATAGTGTAATTGGCAAAATGCGGATGGTAGCTAAAATTGTACATAATGTATATCTGGATATGAATTGATAGGAAATAGATGCTATGAAAATTGTAAATCTAACTTTTACAGAGACCAAGATAAAAGTTGTAAACCTTGTGATAGCACTTGCTAAACTTGTAAAGGACCTAATCCTAATTAATGCTCAAGTTGTTCTCCAGGAAAAAATTTTTATCCAGATTCAAGCTGTGGATATTGTGATTTATCAAATAAGTAGTATTTAGATAATACAAATATTTGTAGAAATTGTGATAGCACATGCTAAACATGCAATGGATCATCAGCAAATTCTTGTTTAACATGCTCAAATAAGAATTAGCTATATTTGTAACCTAATAATTCTTGTTAAGTATGTGATACAACGAATAAAAAATACATCGATTCAAATTTAGTATGTAGAGATTGTGATCCTAGTTGTCAAACATGCAGTGGCCCTTATTCTACTAATTGTAAAACTTGTTTAGCAGGAAAATATTTCTACCCAGATAAAACTTGTAAAACTTGTGATTAAACAAATAAATATTTTTTAGATAGCTCAAATATTTGCTAATAGTGTGATAATTCTTGTTAGACTTGTAATGGGCTTTCCTCTACTTCATGTTTAACATGTCCTAGTTCCACTTCACTTTATCCAGATAATTCTTGCAAAGTATGTGATTTGA
>JH720032.1:224401-237374 GCA_000231845.2 Tetrahymena malaccensis 436 | reverse complement strand
AGCAACTATGTATTCGATTCTTCCACGAATAGTTGTCAATGCTAGCCAGGATACAAATATTAGATACAAAATCCTTTTAAAAATAATTTTGACTGTACTCAAGGACTAAGCTAAGGATATTATTGTAATGATTAAAATAAATGTTTAAAATGCAATCAAAATTGCATCCAATGTTCTGACAGCTAGAATTGCCAGAAATGCAATAAAGGGTATTACCTATGGGAAAATAATTGTAACTCTAGCTGTTTTCCAAATTTAAGTGTTGTGCCTAATGAAAACTCTGGAAAATGTGAATGTGCTTAAGGATATATTTTGCAAAAACTTTAAAATCCTATTTAAAATTAATTAAATATTTGTTAACTTGAATTAGCCTTGTAATAAATACATATTTACAATAAATTAATGGAGAGTAATGACCAGACGCTTCCTACTAACTTTTATGATAATTTGATAGTTTTTAAATATAACCGTGAGCTAACAAATGAAGAATATCAATCTTTTTAATTTAAAATAGATGATGGAATATTAAATTTAGGCTCAGATTATTAAATTATAAATACTCTCTAATAAAAATAAAATATATAATGCACAGTTGTATCTTCTAAAAATAGAAAAATAAATAAATTGTAAATTTCAGTATCTAAATCTATTTAGGATTATTAAGTGTTAAATACAATTCTTGTATCAAAAGAGTACACAGAATAATCTTCGGATAATTTAAATTCTAAATAAATAGCTAAGTCTTTTGAATCTATGAGTTAAACTTTTACATAAGATGAAAACAGTGCTGGTGGTAAAACAATATCTTTTCTCAAATAATTCTAGGTCTTGTGCTATATATCAAACTTTGTTTAGGTTTTACCTTTGATATATCTAATAAGAGATAAACTACCAGATAAAATAAAATTTTCTTCCTTATTCGGGGTTTCTATAATATTTAATAAAACACCTCCTCCTTCGCAGATAACGATATCTTCTATAGATATTTCTACAAATGATTATAGCGAAGAGCTAAAAAACGCTCTTCAATAATTTGGAATATCATCAAATTTTTATGAAAATTTCTTGTAGGTCCATTTATTGATAACAATTTCGATAATAATTATAGTTTATCTACTATCTTTTAGGGTTTCTATGAAAGGAAAACAATATACAACATTGATAATTTATTATCTTTTTAATTTTTTGTGCGGCTTTGTCTAATCATCAATAACTGCTAGTTTATTTTGTTAATTTTATTGTTGGATATTGAGTGATAGAAAATATTTTTTAGTTTTCTATATTTTAACATAGATTGCTTTCTTTGCAATATTATTCTATTTGATCTTAACAAAAGAGGGAGATTTTTTATTATAAAAAGTACCAAATATTTATGGTGATATTGAATTTAAGATGAAAGGAAGCAAATCCTACTTGATTATTTCATTAGTTAAGAAGTATTCGCTTGTGATCCTGTTTCTGAGTTTGTTTGATTAGCCAATGATATGCACTGTTTTTGCTTGTATTATGTTTGGAATAAAAGGCTTTTATCTTTTATATTTTAGATTTTTTAAAAATAAGATAATTACAATAATAAAGATTTTTTAAGAATTTATAATTTCAACTCTATTTGCAATCATTTGTAAAACTATTAAATTCGCAGAAGATAAGCTTAGCAAGGATATTATCTCAAATGAAGATCTATTTGAATCAGAATAGTTGGGAAATGTTATTATCATCATTACAATAATTTGTTTATTAGTTAGCAGTTTAATATATTTTATTCGCTTAGGATACATGATAAAATCTTCAATAAATCTATATTAATAGTAGAAGTAAATAAAAAAATAAAAATAGTTTGAATTAGAATAATTGTTGAGCTCTAAAAATGAAATAAAGTTTGAAATAAACTTAGATCATAAAATATTTAAAAAATAAACAAAAATTAATTGAGTGTATTTAAAACCATTGTTTGTTTTTGTATAACATTTTTCAAAATAACTTTAGAAGATTAAAGGATATAATAATTAAAAAATTTGTGAAGATATAAGAAATAATAAAAAATTTTTATTTGAAATTCTTTAGCATTTTAAAAAATAGAAAATAATAAATTAATATAGCTATAAGAATTAACAATTTTAAAGCAAAAATTTTGAATTTTTGAAAGAATTAATTTTAAATTCAATTTTTTTATTTTAAAATAATTAGTTTAAGAATTTTTTATTTTTTTTAATTTTAAAGTATTTTTATTAAATTAATTAAACTTTATTTTAATTTTTAAAAATATTGTATCAATTTATTATCTATTGTAATAATATTATTTTAATGATTATCATAATTTTTCAAAAAATTCTAAATTATCTGCTAAATCTCTAATTTTACATAGTTCTTACTGCTATTTAGTCTGAATAAAGATAGTCTTCATAATCAAATAAAATTCGTCAAATTATTGGGAGTGCCACTTAAATTTGATAAAATCTCTGAACCTTCATAAATAAATTTTGAAATTTAAGAAATTGAAGAGTTATCTAATTATTAATAATAATATTAAGCAATATATTAAAATAATTAGGTATTTATTCTAGTTTCTATTCCAATTTATAAATTGTGCATTTATTGATTTTTGTTGAAATTTCAATCCAATTTTATTTTTTAGGATTATCATGAAAGGAAAACAAAACACTACTTTATTAATCTAAAAATTGTTAATTCTAATGTAGCTATATTCAATCTTCAATTAAGGCTATTTGGTTTTGTTTTTGTTATTGCTGGATTAATAATGATCAAAAAAAGCTTTTTTATCTAGATAACTCTATACTTTTTATTTTTTATGGCATCGATTTATTTTAAACAGAGCAGTTTAACATAAATTATTTCAACTGATAAAACGATATATTTACTAAAATTCTTGACTAAGAATAAATTTGAAGTTTAATATTTGTAATAGTAATTAATTAGTTTTTTTTATTTTTTACCTTATTCAAACAATTTTGCTATTTATTCCTCCTAAAAAATTTAATTTAACATAATCATTCATATTAAAATGAAAAATGTCTAATCGAATTTTTAATATTAATATATAAAACCCGTATATTTTAAACAGGGAATAGATATTAAATTTTTATTTCATATTAAATTACTGTCTATCTTTACTTTTTGATTATATTAATTTATTTTTCTTGATTTTTGAAAAATTTATTAAATTTTTAGAGTTTTTCAAAAATTAATATAATAAATTTATAATTGCTGACTATAATTTATAAAATATATTCGCTTTATTGTAAAATAATTAAAAAGACATAACATATACTTATGAGATAAAAAATATAAAATAATTTGGATATTATAAATAATAAATATTAGTTAAATTTAAAATAATTTTATAAATTTTATTATCTTAAATATGTGATTTATAATATAGATAATTTATAATATACATAATTAGGAGTAAAGAGGTTATGTAAAAATTATAAAAATGTCATATTATAAAAGATAGTAAGTAGTATTTGAAATTAATACCGAATTTGGTAGAGCATATTTTAAAATATATGATACCTTTTTATACGTAGAAGTAATTTATACCTTTTTAGGACTCAAGAAAGTAAAATTCAATACATTATTTGCTGTATTTAAAATTTTTATTCAGTACTAAATAAATATGTAAATCAAAAATTATTAGCAAAATGTAATAGAAAATATTAATTTAAAAAAATTGATTACAATTTGTAATATGTAATAAATGCATGTCACATTAATATCAATTTTTGTGTAAGATTAATTTAACAAAATTAATTAACTAAATTGTGAAAATTTAAGAAAAAATCTAGAAGAAAATAATAAGGATATTTTTTTTTATTTACATCAAATTTTTTGTATTTTTTATTTGTTTCTACTAAACCTTTAGTTTATTTTTTCTACGGAAATAAATTAAACATTTTTTAAATAACATTGATATATTTTACACCAATATGAAGACTTATAAATAAAATTTTTTAGAACTACAAAGGGATTGTCTTAAATTTTTATTAATAATTAGTAACTTAAAAAAATTAAGAAATTAATGTAAATTATAATTATAATAGTCTTCTTATTAGGGCAACAAGCATACAGTCTTGAACCTAATTCTTCACAATCATAAAAAATCTCCAAAAATTTTAAAAAGTAAATTATTTATTTTAACATTTTTTAAAGGAGATTGGTTATTCTCTCTACTTCTACTTATAATAAAACTTATATTTTTTTACTTTTTTAATTTTACTTTTTAAAATTTTTTTTTTTTCAAGCCATTCAATAATTTATTTTTTATCTTTTCTTTTTAAAGATTTAGGATAAATCAAATGTGCAATCAAAATTGTTAATGTTCAAACAACGCATTATATTATTCTTAATGCAATACTTGTTAACAAGGATATATTTATTACTCTGGTTCTAAATTTTGTGGTTTACCTTCAAGTTGTTAATCTACTGGTTCTTTTATATATAATAATATGTGTTGTACAAATAATTGCATCAATTGCAATTTTTAAAATATTAGTGGCACCTAGACTTGTACTAAATGTGCCAAGAAATTTTACCAATAAGGTAATATATGCTTACCTTGTGACTAATCATGCTTAACATGTAATGGAGCATCTCCTAATACATGTTTAAGTTGTCCAATAAATTATTATTTAGAGTATGATAATAGTTGCTAAAAATGTCATCCTTCTTGTGAGACTTGTAGCGGACCAGATAGAATAGCTTGTTTTAGCTGTCCTAATGGTACTTTTTAATTTCCAGATGGTAGTTGTTAGGTTTGTAACACAAATAACAAATAATACATTGACTCTTCTTAAATCTGCAGAAGTTGTGACTCCTCTTGTTTGACATGCAATGGATCTTAAGCTAATTAATGTTTATCTTGCCCTACTCAATCATATTTATATTAATCAAATACATGCTAACAATGCCATTCTTCTTGTTTTACCTGCAATGGAATATCTAATACTTCTTGTCTGAGCTGTCCAGCAAATACTTCATTATTTCCAGATGGCTCTTGTTAAGTTTGCAATACAAATAACAAATAATATATTGATTCATCAAATATTTGCCGAAATTGTCATTCATCTTGTTTGACTTGTAATGGACAATCTTCTACTTAATGTTTAAGTTGTTAAGGTACATATTTACATCCTGATAATAGCTGCAAAGTATGTGATACAACAAATAAATATTTTATAGATGGTTTAGGTATTTGTTAAAATTGTGATATTTCTTGTTAAACATGTAGAGGATCCACTTCTTTTTAGTGTTTAAGCTGTCCATAAGGCATGAATTTATATCCTGATAATAGCTGCAAAGTATGTGACACAACAAATAAACATTTTATAGATGGTTTAGGTATTTGTTAAAATTGTGATATTTCTTGTTAAACATGTAGAGGATCCACCTCTTTTTAATGTTTAAGCTGTCCATAAGGCATGAATTTATATCCTGATAATAGCTGCAAAGTATGTGATACAATTAATTAAAATTTTTTAGATGCATATGGTGTTTGTCAATAATGCCATCATTCTTGCAAAACTTGCAACGGTTCATCAAGTACTTCTTGTTTGAGTTGCCCAAATAATACATATCTTTTTCCTGATAATTCTTGCCAAGTTTGTAATTAAAATAATAAATAATATCTTGATTCGTCATAGATATGCCGAAACTGTGATTTATCATGCTTAACTTGTTTTGGGCCATCCTCAACTTAATGTTTAAGCTGTCCTTTGGGAACAAATTTATTTGAAAATAATAGTTGCCTATTTTGTAATGTTAACAACAGATTTTATTTAGATATTAATTAAATTTGTAGAATCTGCCATCCCGATTGTAAAACTTGCAGTGGACCAAATTATAATTCTTGTTTGAGTTGTCCAAGTGGGACTTTTTTATACAATAACAATACTTGTTAAATATGTGATAAAAATAATTAGAAATTTATTGATCAGTAATAGAACTGTAGAAGTTGTGATTTATCATGCTAAACTTGTAATGGACCTCTAGCTGAAGACTGTTTATCTTGTTCTTCTGGATATTTTCAACAAGGAAACAATTGCATAAAATGTAATTCTGCTTGTAATTAATGTACTGGACCTACTGACTAAGATTGTATAAAATGTAATTAGTAGTATTTTTTAATAGACACTATTATTAATCAACGCTGCTTTAAATGTTCAAATAAATAATTTGTTAATTTTACAAATAAATACTGCTCTAATTGTGAATACTAGTGTTTACCTTGCAATATTGTTCAAAATTTTTATAGTATGATTAATATAGATACTGTTTTAACTGATTAATAAGATTATTGTTTAGTGTGTAATTGTAGTGAATGCTAAAGTGGGTATATTAAATTTAATCAAAGGTAATGTACAGATAGCTGTAATTCTATGGGAAAAAATTTAATATTCAATCCTATTACAAAAAGTTGTTAATGTAAAACGGGCTACAACTATTTGATGAAGAATCCAAATTAAAATATATTTGAATGTGTAGAAAAATAAGAGGAAGGATATTATTGTGACTCAAAAAATGTTTGTTATAAATGTGCCAATAATTGCAGCATCTGTACTGATGAAAAGACATGCTTGAAGTGCAATTTCGAAAACTATTTGTGGAATAATAATTGCTATAAGGACTGCTTTCCAAAATTAAATATGGTTCAAAATAAATAAAAAGGAATTTGTGAATGTGCTTAAGGGTACATTCTTTAATAACTTGAATATCCGATTGACGGATAGTCTACCATTTGCCAGCTTCCTTTATTAATTGAAAAAATAAACATGTATAGCTGCTTAATCCAAAGCTTAGAAGAACCTCTCCCATCGGGTTTCTATAATAATCTAATCGTTTTTTAATATAACAGAAATTTGACTAGTTAGGAATATGAATCATTTAAATTTTTTATAGATTAAGGATTAATAGATTTAGGAAATGATTATAAAATTGTTTAGAAAATGCAGGATGGAGTAAAAATTAAATTTAGTATTTGGTCATCTTAAAATAGAAAAATAAAACAATTTAAAATTTAAATAAAAGAAGATGTAGTAAATTATTAATTGGCAAATTAACTTTTGGTTTCTTAAGAATTTTGCTAATAATCATCATCAACTTATCAGCTTCAGGGTTTGAATAATTTTATGCAATCTACTAGTACTTTATTAACTCCTAATGAAAAAGGTTTCTATTCAATTATTATAACCTTACTAAAACAATTCTAATTATTATGTTACATATCAAACTTTGTTTAAGTATTACCGATGTTATATTTAATCAGGGATAGTCTTCCTAACAAAATAAAATTCGCTTCTTAATTTGGATCAGCAATAGTATTTAATTAGAGTCCTCCACCATCATAAATTACTTTTGTTTATGAAGAAATTCTTAATTCTTCAAATTAATATTATTTAGAAATAACCTTACAAAGTCTTGGAATTTCAAAAAATATCTTTGAAAATTTCATTTTATAATTTTTAGTGATAGTAATTTCAATAATAATTATAATATATTTGTTTACTTTTAGAATTATTATGAAAGGGAAGCAGCACTCAATAACAATAATTTTTTATATATTGAACTTTCTATGCAGCTATTTGTAATCTTCTATAACAGCTGTGGTATTTTCAGTATGCTATTCTTAGATCAGCGGAGAGGAAATATACTACTAGATACTTTATATTTCCATATTTTTGATATATTTTACAATTTTATTTTATCTCATTTGTTCTAAATCGAAAGAATATTTATCAAATAAGATGCCTAATGTTTTTTATGACATAAATTTTAAAATTAAATCTAGTAAATCTTACATTATCTTCTCTTATGTAAAAAAATATTTTATAGTTATTTTATTTCTAGCTTTATTTTAGAAACCACTAATATGCTCAATAATATCTTTAGTTATTTACTCAATCAGTTTTATCTATATTACTAAGTATAGATTTTTTAATAATAAAATTATAAACTGCATTAAGATATTTCAAGAATTTGTCATTTCAGCATTATTTGCAATGATAGTTGCTATAATAGCTACTTTCTAATAAGATTTTAATCAATATACAATATCAAATGAAAATCTTCTAAAACAAGAAAAATTAGGAAACTCCTTGCTAATAGTAATAACCATTTGTTTGGCTAACAGCACTATTTTATAATTAATACGCCTTTTTTAGACAATTAAAAATTAAGTTAATCAGTATCAAATTAAAAAAAGAAAAAAGGCTGAATAATAAATAGAACTAAATCAATTGTTTTTCTCAAAATCAATTAGTATTAGTTTAAATGTGAGTATGCTAAATAAAAAAATATCTTTATATTCAAGATAATTTAAAACTAATGAATTCAAAAACTATTGATTTTTAAAATCGTTTGATATATGTGAACATGTTTTACAATGATTTTATGAAATTTATAATACTATAATATTTTTAAAATAAATTAAATATTAAAGCGACTTCTTATAAATCAATATCAATATTCTTTCAATTTTTTTATATTGAGGAGTTATTTTCTTTAAAGTAAAAATATTTTATATCATATGCTAGTTTAACATTTGAAAGAAATATTTTATCATAGACTTAGATATTAATAGAATACCCCCAAACAACTTTTTTTTAATATATTAATATTGATATATACATTTGTTAAATGAAAATAAGAAGAATCTCATAATAATAGAAGTTTTAAAATTTTAAAGTAAAGATAAAGATGAAATAAATATTTTAGATTAAAAATATTAACAGCCTTTTAAAATAGATTCTAATATATATTTTGATCTATATTAAGGTTCAAGAATAAATTATCTAATAATTTTTTGAAAGATTGATTGATCTAATTATGATGTATTTTATTAATAATAATTATTTATTTATCTAAGTTACATTAGATAGATTATTAATTAATTTTTATGTAATAAATAAATAGATAATTTATAATCTATTTATCTACTTATATATAAAGCTATATAATATATTTTAGATTTAATTTAAATATAAAGCTTTCTAAATATAGAATATAAATTCTTTTTTAAAATTATAAACTTAAAATAGATAAATATTTTTAACTATTAGAAAACTTCAATAATTTTACTTAATTATTATGATTCTAGTTAGGACTGAAAGAAAAAAATAAATATTAATCACAAATTTATATTGAATACTAATTAAAGTTTTTAAAAAATTAATTTACACTTATATACAGTATTGAAAATAAATTATTTGATTTGAACCCTGAAATCTATTTAGAACAACTATTTACACAAAAATTAATTGTAAACATATTTTTATTATTTTAATTGACAAAATAAAAATTTATGTATCTTCATGATTTAATTTACATAATAATTTTATGGTCAATAATAAATTTTTAAGGATATATTATTAATTAGCTCGAATAATATACCCTAATCAATTTTTAAAAAATCTAATATTTATAGTCTTTGTATTCCAGTCCAAACTCCTTTTAAGTTAAAAAATTTAAAGGTATTATCTTTGCTTACAATATCTAGAATATGATTTTATCAAGTATATTAAATTTCTAAAAGAGAGAAAGATTAATATTATTATTAATCTTTTACAAATGCTTACAGGGTAAAGATACATTTATAAAATTAATTAAAAAATCAAGTGGTAACTATTCATTTATAATTAATTAAAGAAAAACAACCATTAAAACATTAAAATATTTAAAGATAAATATTTGTTTTGAAAAATATTAAGAAAATTATAATCAAATAATTACATCTAAACATTTGCTTTCATGAACAGATAAAGAATGTAAGTATCTCATTAGCTTTTGAAAAATTTATATATACTAATTTATTATCTTTTTTAGTATCTTTTACGCTATATATTACATTTAATTATCAAAAAATAACTAAGAAGCTAGTAAATAATTTCATCAATAATTATCTGCTTTTTTTAAATACTTAGTAAAATAATGAGAAATGAATTAAATTTAAATTTAAAAGTGCCAAAATATTTATTATGAGTTGGTTAATATATGCCATTTCAAAAATGTTTGAACTATTAAGGATTAAAGAAAATATAAAATATTCCCACCAATTTATTTGAAATAAATGTTCTAATTTACATAATAATTAACTTACAGTAAATATTAAGTATGTTTTATAATATACTTGATTTGATGTGATTTATTAAGAAAGAGTTTTTTATCCTGATTCAATATAAATTAATAAAAATATATGCAAATATTTATTTACTTGAATAATTTATTACCAATAACAATTTATAAAAATTTAAAAAATCATAAGATTATGTTAAATTATTTACCATATTTTAATTAATTCTAAAAAATAATTTTATCATTAAATTAAAAAAGTTTCTATTATATAGTGTTATAATTTCAATTAAAAAATTTTTCCATTTTAGAAGGCTTTTTTAATAGTATTTTGGAGTATATTAACTTTCAAATATAAGAGCGATTAAGCTTATCAATATCATTTACATTTAATTAAAAAGATTGTATGGTAATTATTTATTAATTAATTGATTATTTAAAAGAAATCACCGATTAACCAACTTTTATTACTGCCATGAAAAGTCAGTCTAAAATACATTCTGATATGATAAAATTCTATTTAAAAATCAACTGAATTCAGTGTATTTTCCTTTCTTCATTTTTAATATCTAATTCATATTTACAAATTAAAAAATCTAATAACAAAAAGCATTTTTTAAAATAAGCGAAAAGCCTTTTCTTATAATTTTTTTTCATTTTTATGGAAAAAATTCGTTTCTCGTCTTTTTTTATACCATTCTTAGTAAAGCATAATCTTAAAAATCATCTTAAAAAAACTTAGCATCTATGCTAATAACTTTGAATAAGTAAACAAGCTGCTGAATCGAAATTATTCTTTACATATTCTCAGATCTTAGTTAAGGTATTTTCATCCCAAAATAAATTTATTATTTTGATTAGCTAAAATAAAAATCATTTCATTATTTAATTTACTTTCTTTATATTGCCTGAACTGAGTAAATTATATATTTTTCTAATAAAACTTATTTTTTGTAAGATTCTTTCATGAATTCTAGTTAACTTAAGCACTATAATTTTAGATAGAATAAGAAAAATTGCATTTGAAAAGTATGTACATTACTCTGATTATATAAATATTTTACATTTTATTAAATTTATCATTTGATGTAAACAAATACCCTTTATCCTTTATTGAAATTTTTATTGTATTGGATATAATGTATTTACTGAAAGATAGATAGATAATAATATTAAAAATAAACAATATTAAAAATTGATGATTTTTTCATTGTGTTTTTAAATTTTTTTAAATGTATGTAGAAAGATAATATCATTCGTGGTTAGTATTTTTTATCCAATTTTTAATAATGTAATTTATCTTCCTTATTAAATCAATTGGATAGAAAATTTATTTCAAACTTTTATAATTATTAATTTGCAAAAACTTTAATAATTAGTAAAAATGCAATATATCTTATTTCTTTTAAGTACTTTTGTCTATCTCGTATTTTGTCTAAAATACTCATTGAGATCTTAATAATTGAAAGAAGCTGATGACTCTAATAACATAAAATTGTAAAATTTTATATTTAATATATATTCATGTTATTAAAATTTAAGGAAAGATTTCTAGAAATCATCAAAATATGAATGATTTAAAAAAAATTTTTTATTTAAAATTCAAAAAATAATAAAAGTAATAAAAAAATTTTATCTAATGAATTATTTATTTTAATTTAAGTAGTTCTACAAATAGAGAACTATCCTCATGTAATACAGGTTGCGCTTGTGCCAATGTAGCAACTAATTATCCTTTATGCACTGGTTGTTAAACTAATTTAATTTATTATCCATCAGTTAAATATTGTTAAGATCCTAGTTTATGCAATACTCCTGGTTCAACTTTATATTCAGGAATGTGCTGCATGTATTATTGCTAAATATGCAATTATGGAAATCCTTAAGGTAACTAGTATTGTTAATAATGTTTAACTGGATATGATTTGATTAACAATAATTGCTTACAAAAATGTTAAAATGGTACTTATAGATACCCAGATTTAAGCTGTAATCCTTGTGATTAAACAAATAAATAATTTGTAGATAGTTCATATATTTGTTAGTCATGTCATTCTTCATGCTAGACTTGTAATGGATTATCTTCTACTTCTTGTTTAAGCTGTCCTATTAATATAACTTCCTTATTTCCTGATAATTCTTGTCAAGTTTGTAATATAAATAATAAATAATATATTGACTCATAGAATAACTGTAAAAATTGTGATCCATCTTGTTAAACATGCAATGGACCATCCTCATCTTAATGTTTAAGCTGTCCATCAGGAACAAATTTATATCCAGATAATAGCTGCAGATTTTGCGATATTCAAAACTAATAATTTTTAGATAATCAGAATATTTGTAGATAATGTGATTCTACTTGCAAAACTTGTAATGGATCATCTAGTACACAATGCTTGACTTGCATAGCAGGAAAGAATTTATATCCTGATTATAGCTGCAGATTTTGCGATATTCAAAATTAACAATTTTTAGATAATCAGAATATTTGTAGATAATGTGATTCTACTTGCTAAACTTGCAACGGTTCATCAACAAATTCTTGTTTAACTTGCTAAAAAAATAGTTAGCTGTATTTGTACCCTAATAATTCTTGCTAATTATGTGATACAACGAATAAAAAATACATCGATTCAAAATTAGTATGTAGAGATTGTGATCCTAGTTGTCAAACATGCAATGGCCCTAATACTACTTAATGTATTAGTTGTTTAGCAGGAAAATATTTCTACCCAGATAAAACTTGCAAAACTTGTGATTAAACAAATAAATATTTTTTAGATAGCTCAAATATTTGCTAATAGTGTGATAACTCTTGTTAGACTTGTAATGGGCTTTCCTCTACTTCATGTTTAACATGTCCTAGTCCCACTTCACTTTATCCAGA
>JH720032.1:201034-216068 GCA_000231845.2 Tetrahymena malaccensis 436 | reverse complement strand
AGTAATAATTGTAAACTACTTTGAAAAGTTTTGGAATATCTTAAAATGTAAATGAAAACTTTATCTATTAATTTCTTGTGATTACAATATCAGTCATAGTTATAATTTACCTAGTTTCTTTTAGGATTTCTTTAAAGGGAAAGCAGCATACTAGCTTGATAATATGCACACTTTTAAATTTCTTATGTAATTATATACAATCTTCAATAACAGCAATATTATTCTGCATATGCTATTGCTGGATGAGTAGTGATTCAAAATATCTATTGATATTTTTTACTTTTGTATATTCACTTTTCTTTTTATTCTTAATCTACCTGATATGCTCTAAATCAAAAGAATATTTATAGGTAAAAGTGCCAAATATTTTTAATGACATAGAATTTATAATGAAGGGGAGTTAGTCATATTTAGTATTTTCCTTAACTAAAAAATATTTTATAGTGATATTGTTCTTAATTCTATTTTACAAGCCTTTAATATGTTCAATAATAGCAAGTGTTATGTATTCTATTAGTTTTATCTACCTTTTAAAATATTAATTCTTCAAAAGAAGAATAATAAATTACATTAAGATATTATAGGAATTTGCTATTTCAGTATTATTTGCTACGATTGCTGCTACAATAAGTGCTTTTGAATCAGAATTTGATTAAGATGTAATCTCGAATGGAGTTCTTTAAAAATAAGAGAATTTTGGAAATATATTATTATTATTAATTATGATATGCTTATCAATAAGCACATTAATTTAATTAATAAGGCTTTTTTATTTAACAAAAGAGCTAATAAAATAATTTCATGAATACAAAAAAAACAAAACCTAAAAACAAATAGAATTAGAACATATTTTAAATTCAAGTAATTTGAATATAACCTCAACCATATCTTAATAAACCAAAATATAATTTAATTAAAGAGAAGAAAAAAACGAAATCTGAAAAATTCTTATAAGTAAAAAATTAAATTAAATTTATATTAATATTCTTTAAAGCCATGAAAATATTTTAAATTAAAAAATCCAAATAATAATAAGAAATCTTAAGGTCTAAGAAGAAATTATATAGAGTAGAAACCATTATTTATGAGCACCCCATTTCAAATCGCTAATGCGTGAAATAAAAATGAATGAGTGAATTTAATACAAATTACATTTTAACAATTTTTTAAGAACAAAAACAGAACAATAAAATCAAATACGTTAAGTTAAATAAATCGAGAAATGAATTTAAGAAACAAAAGAATATCTATTACATGGTATTATAAAAAGAAAAATTAGCTAGCTTAGTAAAAGATCATTAATTTATTAATGAAACAACAGTCAAGAAAAAACTTACAAATATTTCTAAAGATATTTCAGTATCAAAGAAAATCAAATGAATTAAATTGAGGATTTTAATAATTTATGAAAAACTATATCCTTGCTAAAGATATATGCTCCCTTTGATGATTTATAGTGAAAAATTTTTTGCTTTTAACTAAATCCAAATAGCCATATTTGATATTATAATTGGAATTTTCTTAATTAAAAGAAAAATAAAGTTAAACAGATAATTAATTTAAGTGATTAATATTTTTAAAAAATGGCTAAGGAATAATTTTTTAGGCACAAAAGCAAATATAATTATTAAACTAATTCAATCAATTTTAAATATTTTTATATGTATGATTTATTTTTTTAAAAACCTTGGTGGTTGAAAATGGAACATTTTTGAATTTATTTATTGTAATTAAAAAATATAAGCCTTTTATCTTAAAAAATAGTTTCTATTTTAATTAAGTTTTGAAACAAAAATGTTGATGGAGGAGCAATATATCCGTAAAACTCAAATTATAAATTAATAATAATATTATAAAACAATACCTTAAAAATTTTTAATATTTATAAACATAAATAAGAAAATAGAATTCAATATATCTTTTAAGTATTTGTTTTTGTTAATAGATAATAGGAAGGATATTTATTATAGATAGAAGATAATTTTATAGATATGTAGGTTAATACTTTTATTAAAGTAATAAAGCAAATAATCTACATATAAAGTCTAAGAAAAATAATGTCATTTAATGAATGTATTTTTAATTAAAATCCTCATTTAATTATTTTCCACAGCTTTTTGATATTAAATTTAATATCTTGTAGATTAGATTGCTTTATATGCTTCCAATACTTTCATTTGATTAACTTTTAATTAAATAATAATAAGATTTTTATTAAATAGTTAAGCTGAATTTAGTAATCATCGGATTAACTTTTCTAAAATTTTGATGATCTTACTATTGTTTGTTTTGTATTTTTAATCAAAAGCTATTTTATCTTTTTATTTTATTACAGAATTTCCTCTTGATTAACACATTATTTTTTCAATCCTAATTTGATTTATTTATACCACTTTACTCTCTGTTTTTTTCATGCAATCCATAATAAAGCATGGTCTTCAAAACATCTTTAAATTACCATAAAATAATTAAATGCCTTAATTGCAAAAAAAAAATATTCTAAAAGTATTCTTAAGCTTTTATTCTAACAATTCAAAAATAAATCTCTATAATAGTAACTCTAAATAAGTATAAAAACTATTGATGTTTCAATATACTCTTTAATATTGTGCTTTTGGCAGTCAAGTTACCTTCATTTCCAAATATGCTTATCATTTTAATTAACTAAATTTAAAATGTATCTATTTATTATTTAGATTTACTTTTTTTTTATTGTCATAATCTAATGTTGTATTTTCTTTGTAATTACTTCTAGTTTTTACAATGCTTTTTGTTGAATTCTAATTGATTTAAATAATTATTTTTAATACAATAAAAAAAATAACAGTTGAAGAGAATATATATTTCATTTATTTTAAAAATATTTTATTGAGGTTATTGTTTGATGTAAATGAATATACTATACTCTTATTTAAAGACTTTTAAGTATTAAAAATATTATTTCCAGAGATTTTCCTCCTTAATTTATCTCTAAACATTTATTTATATAATATTGTTTGCCTTTTTTATTAAGGAAGCAAGGTATCTTGTATAAGCAGGTAGAGATAAATTTAGTTGTATATTTCATGATGCACTATTTTCTTAATAATAAATGTAATTTGTTTTAGTCACTAAATTAAAAAAATTGATTGAGTTATCTAATTTATTTCATAATTTTTTTAAAGACTTTTTTTAATCACTAATTTTTTAATTTTTCCACTTTTTAATATTGCAATTGATTTCCTATCATTCAGTAATCTAATTTATTTAGATTTTACTATTTTTCCAAAGAGACCTCATTTTACAGATAGCCCTGCTCATATTTAAATCTTCTAAAATTTACAAAAGTGGTAAAAATAGATAAAAGCTTAGCAAAAAAATAGTATAAAGATGAATCAATTCCAGCTAATTAAAATTATTTTTTATCGGAAGTACCAAATAATTTAATTCAGAGATAAGCTTTTATCATTTATGTTTTCTTCACTAGAAATATTTTAATAGAAGGAATCTATTTAAAAAGTAAAATGAATTTAAACATCAATCTTTTTATTTAAATATTTTATCATTTATATTTAATAACACATATTTTTTTAAATATGCTATTCATACGTTAGTAAAATCTTTTAAATTATAAATTAGAAAGTTAATAGTAAGTATTTAGATTTTTTATCTGGTTTTTAATCATATAAATTATTTTCCCTCTATTTTTAATTAATTAGAGAGATAATAATTTCAAACTTTTATAATTATTTATTTACAAAAATTTTAATTATTGATTAATATGCAAATTATCTTAATCCTTTTAAGTGCTTTAGTCAATTCTACATATTGCCTAAAATTATCTTTGAGATCTTATGGTTTAAAAGAAGCTGATGACTCTGAAAAGATATAATTGTAAAATTTTATAATTGATTATATATTAATAGCATTCAAATTGTATGAAACTGTATTAGAAATATACAAAAAGGGAATGAGATTTATTAAATAGTTTTATTTAAAAAAATGATGACTAGATAAAAAAAGCAATCTAATAAATCATTAATTTTTTTTAAATATATATTTTTGATATAATATTTTATTTTAAAATAATATGTTTTAAATTTAAGTAGTTCAATAAATAGGGAGCTAACATAATGCAATCCAGGTTGTGTCTGTACCAATTAATCAGGCTTATATATTTTGTGCAATAATTGCTAACCCAATTTAATTTATTATCCAGATACAAGTGATTGTAAAATTTCTAATAATTGTAATGGTAGTTCAACAGTGTATTCAGGAATGTGCTGTATGAGTTTTTGCACAGTATGCAATTATGCAAATTCTTAAGGTGCCTAAATTTGTTAAGGATGTGCAAATGGATACGAATTACTTGGGGCTATATGTTTTTTGAGATGCTAAAGTGGCTTATATAGATACCCAGATAATATTTGTAGAGTTTGCGATTTAAAAAATAAATAATATCTTGATTAAGATAATTTTTGTTAGTAATGCCATTCTTCATGCCAAACTTGCAACGGATTCACTTCTACTTCTTGTTTAAGTTGTCCTATTAATGGAACATCCTTATTTCCTGATAATTCTTGCCAAGTTTGTAATATAAATAATAAATAATATATTAACTCATAGAATAACTGTAAAAATTGTGATCAATCTTGTTAAACATGCAATGGACCTACTTCATTTTAATGCTTAAGCTGCCCATCAGGAACATATTTATATCCAGATAATAGCTGCAGATTTTGCGATATTCAAAACTAATAATTTTTAGATAATCAGAATATTTGTAGATAATGTGATTCTACTTGCTAAACTTGTAATGGGTTGTCTCCTACATAATGCTTGACTTGTTTATCAGGAAAAAATTTTTATCCTGATCTTACTTGTCAATTTTGTGATCTTTCAAATAAATAATATTTAGATAATGCTAATATTTGCAGATCTTGTGATCCTTCATGCTAAACTTGTAATGGATCATCTAATACGCAATGCCAAACTTGCATAACAGGAAAAAATTTTTATCCTGATCATACCTGTCGATTTTGTGATCTTTAAAATAAATAATATTTAGATAGCCAGAATATTTGCAGATCATGCGATCCTACCTGCTAGACTTGCAATGGATCTACTCCTACTTCATGCAAAAGTTGTCCTAATGGTACTTTTTTATATCCTGACAGTTCTTGTAAAGTTTGTGACACAAATAATTAGTATTATATTGATCCACAATAAATTTGTAGAAGTTGCGATCCTACATGTTAAACTTGTAATGGATCAGCAAGTAGTAATTGTTTATCATGTCCTTCCGGATATTTTTAATAAGGAAGTTAATGTATTAAATGTAATGCTGCATGTAATTAATGCACTGGACCTACTGATTAAGATTGTATATAATGCTATTATTTGTTTTTTCATGTTGATCCAACTAATTCTAAGCGCTGTGTTAAATGCCCAAATAACTCCTATCTTAATTCTTCAAATAAAAATTGTTCTAACTGTGATTACTAATGCATTCCTTGTCGTTCTGTTGATAATAATTATAGTATGCTTCAATTAGATTCAGCTGTGAGCAATAATCAAGATTATTGTTTAGTCTGCAGCTGTAGTTTATGTGAAAATGGATATATAAAATTTAATTAAAAGCAATGCACGAGTAGTTGTGATTCTATTGGCAATAACTATGAATACAACTCTTCTACGAATAGTTGCTAGTGTTAAGCAGGATATAGCTATTTAGTCAAAAATCCATACTAAAACAATTTTGATTGTACCTAAGGATATGGTTTTGGATATTATTGTGACTCAAATAATATTTGTTTTTAGTGTATTTAGAATTGTAGTAGTTGCACAGACTAAAAATCCTGTTTAAAGTGTAACAATGGAAGTTATTTGTGGTAAAATAATTGTTTTTCAGATTGTTTTCCGAATTTAAATATAATACCAAATGCTGATAAAGGAATTTGTGAATGCCCTTAAGGATATATTTTACAACAGCTGAATCCTCCTATTGATGGGTAAACTAATATTTGTCTACCTGCCTTAGTCATTTAAGAAATAAATATTTACAACTATTTGATGTAAAGCAAAGGTGAGACACTCCCTTCTAATTTTTATGATAATTTGATTGTTTTCAGCTACAACAGAAACTTAACAAGTGATGAATATAAATCAATAAATTTTGTAATAGACTAAGGAATTTTGAATTTTGGCTAAGATTATAAAATTCTTTCTGTATCATAAAATGGAGTAAATGTTAAATTTATAGTTTGGTCTGCTTAGAATAGAAAGGCAAAATAATTTACAGTCACTATTTCAGGATAAACAACTAATTATAAAATAAATAATTAGATTTTAGTTTCAGAGGAATATGGTAAAGATTCATAATCTTAATTTTAGAGTTAAGGGCTGACAAATTCATTACAATCTATGAGTTCAGCTTTCTCACCAAACGGAGACAGTTTTAATGCAATTGTAATAAATTTACTTAAATAATTTCAGGTGTTATGCTATATATCAAACTTTGTTTAAGTTTTGCCAATTATTTATTTAATAAGAGATAGTCTTCCTAGTAAGATAAAATTTGCTTGTTTATTTGGATCAGCAATAGTGTTCAACTAAAATCCTCCTCCTTCATAGATCACATTTACATCTGAATAAGCCTTAAGTTCATCAAATTAGTAATAATTGTAAACTACTTTGAAAAGTTTTGGAATATCTTAAAATGTAAACGAAAACTTTATTTATTAATTTCTAGTGATTACAATATCTGTTCTAGTTATAATTTACCTAGTTTCATTTAGGATATCTTTAAAGGGAAAGCAGCATACTAGCTTGATAATATACATGCTGTTAAATTTTTTGTGTAATTATATTCAATCTTCAATAACAGCAATATTATTCTGCATATGCTATTGTTGGATGAGTAGTGATTCAAAATATCTGTTGATATTTTTTATTTTTGTATATTCGCTTTTCTTTTTATCCTTAATCTACCTGATATGCTCTAAATCAAAAGAATATTTGTAAGTGAATGTGCCAAATATTTTTAGTGATATAGAATTTAAAATGAAAGGGAGCTAGTCATATATAGTATATTCCTTAACTAAAAAATATTTTATAGTAACATTGTTCTTAATTCTATTTTACAAGCCTTTAATATGTTCAATAATAGCAAGTGTTGTGTATTCTATTAGTTTTATCTACCTTTTAAAATATTAATTCTTCAAAAGAAGAATAATAAATTACTTTAAGATATTATAGGAATTTGCTATTTCAGTATTATTTGCTACGATTGCTGCTACAATAAGTGCTTTTGAATCAGAATTTGATTAAGATGTAATATCGAATGAAGCCATTTAAAAATAAGAGAAATTTGGAAATATATTATTATTAATAATTATGATATGCTTATCAATAAGCACTCTTATTTAATTAATTAGAATATTTTATTTAACAAAAGATCTATTTTTATAATTTCAAGAATACAAAAAGAAAAGATCTTAAATACAAACAGAATTAGATAAAATTTTAAATTCTAGTAATTTGAATATAACATCAAGCATATATAAATAAATCAAGCGCAATTCTAATTAAAGAGAAGAAAAAAATTAGATTTGAAATATTCTTTTGTTTTTTTCTCATAAGTAATGTTTTTTATTGAATGTTTAAAAACTGGCAAAAAATAGTATTTATTTTATATAAACAACTGTCTAATGCAATGCTTAAATTTCAAAAATGAAAATTCGAAATATTTTTTAATTCTCTCTTTATCATTCATAAAATAAATTTTATTAAAATTTAAATAAATAGGTTTTTACTATCATTTTTTTTGTATCATTATTATTTACTATTTAAAATGCTTTAATTAATGTTATATTAACTTAATCTTTTATATCAAACAATAAATATATTTTATAAATTATTCTACCTAAAAAAATGAAATAATGTTATCAATATTTATTAGTCCTCTTTTTAATATTGTTGAATACACTAAAAAAGAAAATAATAAAAATCAAATATTTTTTAATTTATTTAAAAAAAGGGGGAAATATTTCTAACAGAAAGCACAAATGGGATTTTTAATTAAAAGATTGAAAAAAATATATTATATTCGATATAAGAATTAGAAATTATAATATATATTTTTTGCTTACAAAAAAATTAAATATTTTAGTTATGGAAAAGGAAGCTGAAGTTTTTTAATAATAAAAACCCGAATAGCTAAAAAGCCAAGCTGCTGAATATACATATGAGTAGCTTCAGTTTATTTATGCTCCTAAAAATAGAGATATTAAAGTGACTGCTTGCGCTGGTTCTGGAAAGACACAATGAGTACTAGACAAAATAGGCACTAAAAGAAGGATTAAAACCTTAAGACATTTGCATAACAAATTTTAATGTTCAAGCTAGCAACGATATGAAAAATAGAGCGATTAAGTTAATAGGATAAGATCAGGCAGATAAAATTCAAATTCCAAATATTGATAAAATAATATCAACATTTTAAAAAGTCATTTAAAAATCTAAAAATAAAAGTAAAAAGAACAAGTAAAGTAAAAATTAAGTGACCATAGAATTGACTTTAGCTGAAAAATAGTATCTGTTATATCAAGATTTATAAGACTAGCAACTGAGCAAGCAAATTTTTGAAGTCTATAAACTGATAATATTTGACGAGTTTTAGGATATCAACTATCTGTAGTATGAAATATTGATGCTATTCAAAACTATTGGGAAGTCAGTCATTTTTGTTGTTGGTAAATTAAAAATATTATAAAATTTGTTAAATCATTTGTAATTTTAATAGGTGATGATATTTAAAATATTTAGATTATAAGTTTTTGAAATCATAAATTATTGAAGATATTAACAGAGAAAATAAAAAAATTTATACAGAAATTGCTATTATTAGTGCAATAGGCTACCCTTTAAGGTAAATAGAATTAAAATTATAATAGCATAATTATTACGAACCTGAATAAGAAATACCATTTTGGAGCTTTATTGGCAAGACTAAAGATTTTGATTACAACTTTGAAAATAAAGGAAATAAAATCACTTTATTAACTGCTCATCAATCAAAAGGCTTGTAATCGAGAGCTGTCTTTTTCATAGGATTAAATGACGAATAATTTCCATAAGCATTTATAAGATAATAATTAAACTACGATAAAAAAATTGAGGAAATGATGCGATTGTTTTAAGTTGGATCAACTAGAGTGGCATAATTCCTAAAACTATTTTACTTTTCAAACAATAACAGAAAAGTAAAATCTAAAATATTATTTAAATTTATTAAATTATTTTTAAATTAATTTTTAAGGCTTGTAGATTTTTGGGTGAAATTGATAAAAAAATATTTAATTTGTAGGTTAACCTTAAATTTCTTAAGAATAATACTAATGCATCAAAATTTTCGAAAAAAAAAACATAGTAAAATAAGTTAAAGATCTCTTTGAAGAAATGAGCAATCTCTAAGACATTCAATCAATATTAAATATTGAATAGTTTATTTAAGAATCAAACTTTGAATTAAAAGAATGCTAATAACTTCATAAGCCTATGTTTTAAAAAAAATAAATCTTAAAAATATTTTTCAACTAATCTTAAGAAATACTGTTTTCTTACCTAGAAATGTAATTTTTTAATTTAAATTATTAAATTATTTTTAATTTATAAACATAATTTTAAAATGTATTTATTTTTAATAGATAATTTGATAAAATGTTAAACTAATTATTAAAAATTAATTAAATGTTTTGCTTTATTTTTACAAAAAATGTCAGGCTATAAAATTTGGGGAGCAGAATATAACATATTAGAAGAAAAAAAAATACATATATATATTAATATAGAAAAATAATTATATAAAAAATATAAATATAAATAAATACAAATTAAATAATATTTAAGGTTTTCTAAGTGATTAGCAGAATCTTTGGATTCAATACTATATATATCCATATAAGAGAAATTAAATATTAATTTAATTTATTGAAATTTGAAAATGTTTAAAGTATTATCGTTTGTTACAATATCTAGAATATGATTTTACCAAGTATATTAAATTTCTAAACAAGAGAATGACTAACTTTATTATTAATCATTTGCAGATGCTTAGAGGGTAAAGAAACATTTATAAAATTAATTAAAAATAATTAGTGATATCTATTCATTTATAATTAATTTAGGAAAAATAACCATACAATTAATTGTTTTAAAAATAGTAAGAAACTTTTTAAATAAATAATTATATCTAAGTATTTAATTTTCATCAATTGACAAAGAATTTAAGTACCTTATTAGCTTTTAACTACTTATATTCATTTATTATCTTTATTAGTATCTTTTTCACTGCATAAGAAGTTAATAAATAATTAAATATGCAATTATATGTTTTATGTGAAGACTAAGTAATTTAGTAAGAAATTAATAAAATTTAAGTTTAGAAATGCTAAAATATTTATTAGGCTTTGCTTAAAAATTACAAATTCAAAAATGCTTTTGAACATTTTATTGCTTTAAAATGATTTAGCTAGAGAGGATTAAAGAAAATTGCAATATTCCCACCAATTTATTTTAAAAGAAAGTTCTAGTTTACAAAGTAATTAATTTGTAGTAAGTAAATTAAGTATACTTTGTAGTATTCTTGTTTTAATGTGATTTATTAAGAAAGAGATTTTTATTATAATTCAAAAGTAACCTAATTAAAGGTATGCAAATATTTTTTTGAATAATTTATTACCAAATACACTTTTTAATAATTTAAAAAGTATTATCTTAAATAATATACCATACTTTAATTTATACTAAAAGTTAATATTATAATTATTTTATAATAGGTTTTATTTTTTAAATTTATACTGTATATAATTTTATTATTACTATTTAAAATGTTTACCTTTTTAGAAGGTTTATATTATAATATTTTGGAGTAGATTAATTTCCAAATATAAGAGTGATTAAGCTTATTATTATTTTAATAGCTTACAGAGTAAATAAAGAATATATTAATTTAATTAAAAAGATCATATGGTTATCATTTATTAATTAATTGATTATTTAAAAGTAACCATAGATTAATCAACCTTTAGTACTATCTTGACATGTAAACCTAAAATAAATTCTGATATTAAATAATACTATTTAAAATCAACTGAATTCAGCCAATACCTTTCTTCATTTTTTAATATCAAAATCATATTGACAAATTAAAAAACCTAATAAATAAAAATATTGTATTAAAAGTAAGTGAAAAAAGCATTTTGTTTATAAATTTTTTTCATTTTTATGGAAAAAAATTCATTTCTCCTGTCTTTTTTTCATTCAATCCATAGTAAAGCATAATTTTCAAAATATACTTAAACAAAATTGTTATCTATACTAATAATTTTAAATAAATAAATAAGCTGTTGAATCGTAATTCTACTTTACATTTTCTGAGCTCGCAGTTAGGTTACCTTCATTTCAAAATAGATTTGAAATATTTTTCTAATATAATTTTATTTTTGAAAGATTTTATATGAGTTCTAATGATTTAAACAAAATAATTTTAGATAGAATAAGAGAAATTAAATTTGAAGAATATATTTTTATTACTCTGATTATAAAAATATTTTATATCTTATAGAATTTATTATTTTATATAAACGGATACACTTTATCCTTTATTTTTATCCTCTATTGAAAATTTTACAGTATTCAATATAATGTATTTACTGAAAACAAATTATTTATTTGTTTAAAGATTTATATTTTCATCATTAGGAATATTATAATCATAGAAATCTATTAAATTGTAAGATGAATTAAAAAGTGAATCTTTTAATTATACATAATTAATTATTAAAGTTGAACAAAAAAATATTTTTTTAATGATAAATTTATTTAATTTTTTTGATAGTGTTTTTATAATCTTTTAAAATAAATGTTAGAAAAATAATATCGTATATGATTAAGTTTTTTACCCAATTTTTAATCATGTAATTTATTTTCCTTGTTAATATTTTGATTGGATAAAAATTTATTTCAAACCTTTATAATTATTATTTTGCAAAAACTTTAAAAATTGATAAAAATGCAATATCTCTTAATCCTTTTAACTAATTTTATCTATTTGGGTTTTTGTCTAAAATATTCATTCAGATCTTAAGGATTAAATGAAGCTAATGACTCTAATAAGATAAAATTGTAAAATTTATATTTGAATAAATTTATGTCATTCAAATTTGAGGAAGATTTATAGAAATAAAAAATAAAAAAATTGAATATAGTGACTCTATATTTTTATTTAATTTAAATATAATTTTTTTATTATTAAAGTAGTTCTAAAAATAGAAAACTATCATCATGCAATACAAATTGCCTATGTGTCAATGCGCCTGGTACTTATCCTTTATGCACTGGTTGTAAATCTAATTTAATTTATTATCCATCTGTTAATTATTGTTAAGATCCTAGTATATGCAATTCTACTCCTGGTTCAACAGTTATTCCAGGAATGTGCTGTATGGATTATTGCTTAATGTGTAATTTTGCAAATCCTTAAGGAAGCTAGACTTGTTAATAATGCTAAGCTGGATATGATTTGATTGCAAATAATTGTTATTAGAAATGTTAAAATGGCACTTACAGATACCCAAATTATAGCTGTAATGCTTGTGATTAAACAAATAAATAATTTGTAGATAGCTCAAATATTTGCTAGTCATGTCATCATTCATGCTTAACTTGTAATGGATTATCCTCTACTTCTTGTTAAAGCTGTCCAATTAATATAACTTCTTTATTTCCTGATAACACTTGCCAAGTTTGTAATATTAATAAAAGATAATATATTGACTCATAAAATAACTGTAAAAATTGTGATCCATCTTGTTTAACATGCAATGGACCATCTTCATCTTAATGTTTAAGCTGCCCATCAGGAAAAAATTTATATCCAGATAATAGCTGCAGATTTTGTGATATACAAAATTAATAATTTTTAGATAATCAAAATATTTGTAGATAATGCGATTCTACTTGCTAAACTTGCAATGGTTATTAAGCAAATAATTGTTTAACATGCCCAAAAAATAGTTAGCTGTATTTATAACCTAATAATTCTTGCTAATTATGTGACACCACTAATAAAAAATATATCGATTCAAAATTAGTATGTAGAGATTGTGATCCTACATGTTAAACATGCAGTGGCCCTAGTTCTACTTAATGTACTGCTTGTTTAGCAGGAAAATATTTCTACCCAGATAAAACTTGCAAAAATTGTGATTAAACAAATAAATATTTTTTAGATAGCTCAAATGTTTGCTAATAGTGTGATAATTCATGTTAGACTTGTAATGGAGTTTCCTCTACTTCATGTTTAACATGTCCTAGTTCCATTTCACTTTATCCAGATCATTCTTGCAAAATATGTGATTTGGGTAATAAATAATATCTTGATCCTTAAAAAATTTGTAGGAGCTGTGATTCTACTTGTTAGACTTGTATTGGACCTGCTTCTAATTAATGCTTAAGTTGTCCTGCAGGAACTAATTTATATCCAGATAAAATTTGTAGGTTTTGTGATTTAGCAAATAAAAAATACTTAGATAATACTTCTATGTGTTAATCATGCCATCCTACTTGCTAAACTTGCGATGGACCTAATCCTACTTAATGCTTAAGCTGCTCTTCAGGAACTAATTTATATCCAGATAAAAGTTGTAGATATTGTGATACAGCTAACAAAAAATGGTTAGATAGTACTAATACTTGTAGGGATTGTGATAGTACTTGCTAAACATGTTATGGATCATCATTTACGTGTTGTTTATCATGCTCAAAAGATACTTAACTCTATTTATATCCTAATAATTCATGCTAATAATGTGATTTTCTCAAATAAAAATTCCTTGATTCTAAGTAAGTTTGTAGAGATTGTCATCCTTTTTGTTAAACGTGCACTGGGTCAAGTAATACTTAATGCACAACTTGTTTAACAGGAAAATATTTTTACCCAGATAAAACTTGCAATATTTGTGATTTAACAAACAAGTAATTTTTAGATAGCTCTAATGTGTGCTAAAAGTGTGATGATTCATGCTTGACTTGTAATGGACTCACCAATACTTCTTGCTTAAGTTGTCCTAGTCCTACTTCACTTTATCCAGATAATTCTTGCAAAATTTGTGATTTAAACAATAAAAAATACCTCGATCCCTAATAAGTATGTAGAGATTGTGATCCTTCATGCTAAACATGTACTGGTCCAAATTTTACTGAATGTAAAACTTGTTTAACAGGATATAATTTCTATCCAGATAAAACATGCAAATTTTGTGATTTAGCAAACAAATATTTTTTAGATAGCTCAAATATTTGCTAAAAGTGTGATAATTTGTGCTTGACTTGTAATGGATTTACCAATACTTCTTGTTTAAGTTGTCCAAGTCCTACTTCACTTTATCCAGATAATTCTTGTAAAATTTGTAATTTAAACAATAAACAATACTTAGATCCCTAATAAGTATGTAGAGACTGTGATCCTTCATGCTAAACGTGCACGGGCCCTAGTACTACTTAATGTACAAAATGCTTATAAGGATAATATTTCTACCCAGATAAAACATGCAAAATTTGTGATTTAGCAAACAAACATTTTTTAGATAGTTCAAATATTTGTTAATAATGTGATAATTCATGTTAGACTTGTAATGGTCCTTCCTCTAATTCATGCTTAACTTGCCCTAGTTCTACTTAACTTCATCCAGATCACTCCTGTAAGATATGTAATTTGAGCAATAAATAATACCTTGATCCTTAACAGATCTGTAGGAGCTGTGATTTAACTTGCTAAACTTGTATTGGACCTGCTTCTACTTAATGCTTAAGCTGTCCTTCTGGAACGAGTTTATATCCTGATAACAGTTGCAGGTTTTGTGATTAAGCTAATAAAAAATATTTAGATAACTAAAATATATGTAGAGACTGTGATAGTACTTGCCAAACGTGTAATTAATCATCAGCAACTTCTTGTCAATCATGTTCAAAAAATACACAATTGTTTTTGTAT
>JH720032.1:108008-200183 GCA_000231845.2 Tetrahymena malaccensis 436 | reverse complement strand
AATATTTTTTAGATAGTTCTAATATATGTTAATAGTGTGATAACTCTTGCTAAACTTGTAATGGACTTTCCTCAACTTCATGTTTAACATGTCCTAGTTCTACTTCGCTTTATCCAGATCATTCTTGCAAAGTATGTGATTTGAGTAATAAATAATATCTTGACCCTCAACAAATTTGTAGAAGCTGTGACTCTACTTGTTAAACTTGTAATGGACCTGCTTTTACTTAATGCTTAAGCTGTCCTGCTGGAACGAGTTTATATCCTGATAAAAGTTGCAGGTTTTGTGATTTAGCTAATAAATAATACTTAGATAGTACTTCTACATGTTAATCCTGTCATCCAACTTGCTAAACTTGCAACGGATCAACTCCAACATCTTGTCTAACATGTCTAAATGGAACATTTCTGTATCCAGATCATTCTTGTAAAGTATGTAACATAAATAACAAATAATATATTGACTCGTAATCAATTTGCTAGAACTGTGATAGCAGTTGCCAAACATGTGATGGATCTTCTCCAGATAATTGTTTATCTTGCTCATCTGGTTATTTCAAATAAGGGAAAAAATGTATTTAGTGCAATCCTGCTTGTAAAGAATGTACTGGGACAACTGAATAAGATTGCACATTATGCAATTAATTATATTTTTAATTTGATAAAATATAAAATCGCTGTTAAAAATGTCCAAATGATTAATATCTTAAGTCTTCTAATTAATTTTGTTCTACTTGTGATTATCATTGCATTCCTTGCAATTCTATACCTTTTACTTTTAGCACATTTTAAATGGATTCAAATTTAATTGCAAGCCAAGATTATTGCCTAGTTTGTATATGTAAGTAATGCTAAGATGGATTTATAAAATTTAATGAGCAGTAATGTATAGCAAGCTGTGATTTAATAGGTAACAATTATATATTCGATTCTTCCACGAATAGCTGTTAATGCTAGCCAGGATATAAATATTAAATACAAAATCCTTTTAAAAATAATTTTGACTGTACACAAGGACTAAACTAAGGATATTATTGTAATAATTAAAATAAATGTTTAAAATGCAATTAAAATTGTAGCCAATGTTCTGACAGCTAGAATTGCTAGAAATGTAATAAAGGGTATTATCTATGGGAAAATAATTGTAACTCTAGCTGCTTTCCAAATTTAAATATTTTGCCTAATGAAAATACTGGAAAATGTGAGTGTGCTTAAGGATATATTTTACAAAAAATTTAAAATCATATTTAAAATGAATTAAATATTTGCTAACTTGATTTATTTTTGTAATAAATTAATGTTTACAATAAATTAATGCAGAGCAATGACCAGGTGCTTTCACCTAATTTTTATGACAATTTGATAGTTTTTTAATTTAACCGTGAGCTAACAAACGAAGAATACTAATCTTTTTAATTTAATATTGATGATGGAATCTTAAATCTAGGTTCAGATTATTATATCATAAATACTGTGTTGTAAAAATAAAATGTTTAATGTACAATTGTATCTTCTAAAAATAGAAAAATAAAGAATTTTAAAATTTCAGTATCTAAATCTAAAAATTATAAAGTCTTAAATGCAATTCTTGTATCGAAGGAGTATACAGAATAATCATCTGATAATTTATAGTCTAAATAGATAGCTTAGTCTTTTGAATCTATGAGTTAAACTTTCGTTTAAGATGAAAACAGTGCTGGTGGTAAAACTATTTCCTTTCTCAAATAATTCTAGGTCTTGTGCTATGTATCTAACTTTGTTTAGGTATTACCTTTGATATATCTAATAAGAGATTAATTACCAGATAATGTAAAGTTTACTTCCTTATTCGGAGTTTCTATAATATTCAATAAAGCACCTCCTCCTTCACAGATTACAATTTCTTCTGTAGATAAATCGACTGATGATTACAATAAAAATCTAAAAAATGTTCTGTAATCATTTGGGATATCATCAAATTTTTATGAAAATTTCTTACAAGTCCATTTATTGATAACTATTTCAATAATAATTATATTTTATCTACTAACTTTTAGGGTTTCTATGAAAGGAAAACAGTATTCAGCATTGATAATTTACTATCTTTTTAATTTTTTATGCGGTTTTGTTTAATCTTCAATAACTGCTAGTTTATTTTGCTAATTTTATTGTTGGATAAAGAATGATAGAAAATATTTTTTAGTCTTCTATACTTTAACTTAGGTTGCTTTCATTGCAATATTATTCTATTTGATCTTAACTAAATAGGGAGAGTATTTATTCTAAAAAGTACCAAATATTTATGGTGATATTGAATTTAAGATGAAAGGAAGCAAATCATACTTGATTATTTCATTAATTAAGAAATACACACTTGTAATCCTGTTTCTAAGTTTGTTTTATTAACCAATGATGTGTAGTATTTTTGCTTGCATTATTTTTGGAATAAATGGCTTTTATCTTTTGTACTTTAGATTTTTTAAAAATAAGATAATTACAATAATAAAGATTTTTTAAGAATTTATAATTTCAACTCTATTTGCTACAATATCTTATACGATAAAATTCACAGAAGATCATTTTAGTGAAGATACAATCTCAAATAAAGATCTTTTTTAATCATAATAGTTAGGAAATGTTATTATAATAATTTCAATAATTTGTTTATTAGTTAGCAGCTTAATATATTTTATTCGATTAGGATTATTGATAAGAAATTCAATAAATCTATATTAATAGTAAAAGTAAATAAAAAAATAAAAATAGCTTGAATTAGAATATTTACTGAACTCTAAAATTGAAATAAAATTTGAATTAAATTTAGATCATAAAATATTTAAGAAGTAAACAAAAATTTATTGATAATAAATTGTGGTATACATGTTTTAAATGGCTAATTGTTTTAATATGAAATTTTTTTAAATTCTTTTATATTTTTTTTATTGTTTTTTGAATTCTCACAAATTTTATGCGAGCAGTGAGCAATTAGTGCATCCTAGATGTATTATCTTTTCTGAAACTCTGTTTAAAATAATAAAAGTAATATTAAAAAAAATATTTTAAGAAATTTTGGTATTTTTAAGCATAAATAAGTAAATTAGATTCTAAAACTTTAGTTTGAAATTTTAAATATCAATATTTGTTAATTTAGAATATTGAAGGGTATAAAATTATGAATAGAAGATACAATTTTAGATTTATATAGACTAAAATTTTTCTATTGAATAATTAAGAAGGATAATACAAATAAATAAAAGATATAAGATAAAAAATGACTAGTAATGAATGTACTAGAGTTTTAATTAAAATCATCATTTGATTATTTACCACAATTTACTGATATTAATTAAAAAATTTTGTAGATTTGATTGTTTTATTTGCTTCCTTTACTTTTATTTGATTAACTCCCTTTTGTAAGCTAAATTTAGTAATCATTTGATTAACTTTTCTAACATTTTGATAGGATGGTGTTTCTGTTGTTTGTTGTGTATTTTTAATCAAAGGCTATTTTATTTTACCACCACCTAATTTCCTCTTAATTAACAGATTAATTTTCAATCTTAATTTTATTTATTAAAACAATCTATCTCAATTTTATTTATCAAGCTGTCCCTAGTAAAACATAATCTTCAAAATCTCCTTAAATTATCATAAAATAATTAAGTGTTTTAAATTATTCTTATCCATTTATTCTAATTATTAAATGTAGGTGTCTTAGTTAATAAATCTAAATAAATAAATAAATAAATAAACTATTGATGCTTCTATTCTATTTATTATTTAGATTTGCTTTCTTTATATTTTCATAACCTTAGTAATATATATTTTTTATATATTGCTTTAAATTTTGGCAAAGCTTTTCATGAATTACAAAATATTTAAATAAATTAATTTTAAAAATAATAAAAGTAATAACACTTAAAGAGGGATAGATTTAGTTCATTAAAAAAATATTTTATTAAAATTAAGGCTTGATATAAATATATATACTTAATTCTTATCTAAAGTTTTACAAGTATTAAATATATACCTTATATTTATTTATTAATAAAAAATTAGGTAAATATAATGTATTAAGTAGTAACACATTAAAAGGTTAATTAATTAATAATTGTTTACTTATATAAATATATATTTTAATAAGGAAATAAGGTGGATCCTGATTAAGCAGGAAGAAATCAATTTAGTTTTATATTTAATTATGTATTGTTTTCTTAATACAAATTTTAATTAATTTGTTTTTGTGGCAATTTTAAAAAAAATGAATTGAGTTATATATGATTTCTGTAATATTTTCTTTTAAAGAATTTGTTAATGCAAATTTTTTTACTTTTTATGATTGTAACTTAATTTAATATCATTGAGTAAACTCATTGGATTGATTTCTCTATTTTTTAAAAATAGCCTGATTTGATTGATATATAGATACCCTATTATTTTTAGAATCTTCTAAAATTTACAAAAATAGTTTTTTAGATTGAAAAAAGATTGAGATAAAATTAATATAAAGAAAAATCATTTTCAGTTGTTAAATGAATGATTTATTGTAAATAGTATATAAATTTATTTAGAAATAACCTTTGATGATTTATATTTTTATCATTACATTTTTATCGCAAAAACCTATTTTAAGAATAATATCAATCTAAACATGAATCCTTTTATTCTATATATTTAACCATTTAGTTGAATAAAAAAATATCTTTTTTATGATCAATTTACAAATTTTTCATAGTTTTAAAAAAATCTTTTAAATATAAAACTATAAATATAGCATTATTCATAATTATGATTTTTGCTCAATTTTTCACGACTTTGTTTATTTTCCTACTTTGATTAATTAGAAGAAAATTTATATCAAACCTTTATAATTATTAATTTGCAAAAATTTTAATAATTGATAAAAATGCAATATCTCATAATCCTTTTAAGTACTTTTATCTATCTAGCATTTAGTCTAAAATTGTCTTTGAGATCTTAAGGATTAAAAGAAGCTGATGACTCTAATAAAATATAATTGTAAAATTTTATATTTGAATATATATTTATTTCATTCAATTTTTAGGAAAGGCTTTTCATAAATAAATAAAATATGATTGAGATTTTTAAACTATTTTATTCAAAACTTAAAAAATAGTAATAAATAATAGAATCCAATAAATTATTTACTTTTATAAAATAATTTTAATTTAATTTAACTCTAATATAATTTTTTGTAATTTAAGTAGTCCTATAAATAGAAAACTATCATCATGCAATAAAAATTGTCTATGTGTGAATGCACCAGGTATTTATCCTTTATGCACTGGTTGTAAATCTAATTTAATTTATTATCCATCTGTTAATTATTGTTAAGATCCTAGTATATGCAATTCTACTCCTGGTTCAACAGTTATTCCAGGAATGTGCTGTATGGATTATTGCTTAATGTGTAATTTTGCAAATCCTTAAGGAAGCTAGACTTGTTAATAATGCTAAGCTGGATATGATTTGATTGCAAATAATTGTTATTAGAAATGTTAAAATGGCACTTACAGATACCCAAATTATAGCTGTAATGCTTGTGATTAAACAAATAAATAATTTGTAGATAGCTCAAATACTTGCTAGTCATGCCATCCTTCATGCTAGACTTGCAATGGATTATCTTCTACTTCTTGTTTAAGCTGTCCAATTAACATAACTTCTTTATTTCCTGATAATACTTGTCAAGTTTGTAATATAAATAATAAATAATATATTGACTCGTAGAATAACTGTAAAATTTGTGATCCATCTTGTTTAACATGCAATGGACCATCTTCATCTTAATGTTTAAGCTGTCCATCAGGAAAAAATTTATATCCAGATAAAAGCTGCAAATTTTGTGATATTCAAAATAAATAATTTTTAGATGACCAGAATATTTGTAGATAATGTGATTCTACTTGCTAAACTTGTAATGGAGAATCTCCTACATAATGCTAGACTTGCTTAACAGGAAAAAACTTTTATCCAGATCATACTTGTTAACTTTGTGATATTTAAAATAAACAATATTTAGATAATGCTAAAATTTGCAGATCATGTGACCCTTCATGCTAAACTTGCAACGGATCTTCTAACACATAATGCTTGACTTGCGTAATAGGAACAAATTTTTATCCTGATCATACCTGCAGATTTTGTGATCTTTAAAATAAATAATATTTAGATAATCAGAATATTTGTAGATCATGCGATCCTACCTGCTAAACTTGCAATGGATCAACTCCTACTTCATGTAAAAGTTGTCCTAATGGTACTTTTTTATATCCTGACAATTCTTGCAAAGTTTGTGACACAAATAATTAATATTATATTGATTCACAATAAATTTGTAGGAGTTGTGATTCCAAGTGTTAAACCTGTTTTGGATCATCAGCAAGTAATTGTTTATCATGTCTTTCAGGATATTTTTAATAAGGAAATGAATGCATTAAATGTAATACAGCTTGCAATTAATGCACTGGACCTACTGATTAAGATTGTAAATAATGCAATAATTTGTACTTTCAAGTTGATCCAAATAATTCTAAGCGCTGTGTTAAATGCCCAAATAATTCCTATCTTAATTCTTCAAATAAAAATTGTTCTAACTGTGATTACTAATGCATTCCTTGTAGTTCTGTTGATAATGATTATAGCATGCTTTAATTAGATTCAGCTGTGAACAATAATCAAGATTATTGCTTAGTTTGCAACTGTAAATTATGTGAAAATGGATATATAAAATTTAATTAAAAGCAATGCACGAGTAGCTGTGATTCTATAGGCAATAATTATGAGTACAACTCTACTAACAATAGTTGCTAGTGTTAAGCAGGATATAACTATTTAGTCAAAAATCCATACAAAAACAATTTTGATTGTACCTAAGGATATGGTTTTGGATATTATTGTGACTCAAACAACGTTTGCTTTAAATGCATTTAGAATTGCAGTAGTTGCACAGACTCAAAATCATGTTTAAAGTGTAAAAATGAAAGTTATTTGTGGTAAAATACCTGTTTCACAGACTGTTTTCCTAAGTTAAATATATTACCAAATGCTGATAAAGGAACTTGTGAATGCCCTTAAGGATATATTTTACAATAACTAAATCCTTCTATTGATGGGTAAACTAGTATTTGTCTACCTCCTTTAGTCATTTAAGATATAAATATTTACAACTATTTGATGTAAAGTAAAAGTGAGACTCTCCCTTCTAATTTTTATGATAATTTGATTGTTTTCAGCTACAACAGAAACTTAACAAGCGATGAATATAAATCTATAAATTTTTTAATAGATTAAGGTGTTTTGAATATTGGTTAAGATTATAAAATACTTTCTGTATCATAAAATGGAGTAAAAATTCAATTTATAGTTTGGTCTTCTTAAAATAGAAAGACAAAATAATTCACAGTCACTATTTCAGGATAAACAATTAATTATCAAATAACTAATTAGATTTTAGTTTCAGAGGAATATAGTAAAGATTCATCATCTTAATTTTAGAGTTAAGCGCTGACAAATTCATTATAATCTATGAGTTCAACTTTCTCACCAAATGGAGACAGTTTCAATGCAATTGTAATAAACTTACTCAAATAATTTCAGGTTTTATGCTCTATATCAAACTTTGTTTAAGTCTTGCCAATTATTTATTTAATCAGAGATAGTCTTCCTAGCAAGATAAAATTTGCTACTTTATTTGGGTCAGCAATAGTGTTTAACTAGAATCCTCCTCCTTCACAGATCACATTTGCATCTGAATAAATGTTAAGTTCATCAAACCAGGAACAACTGTAAACTACTTTGAAAGGTTTTGGAATTTAATAAAATGTAAATGAAAACTTCATCTATTAATTTCTTGTGATTACAATATCAGTTATTGTTATAATTTATCTAGTTTCTTTTAGGATATCGCTAAAGGGAAAACAACATACTAGCTTAATAATATGTACAATATTAAATTTCTTATGTAACTACATTCAATCTTCAATAACAGCAATATTATTCTGCATATTTTATTGTTGGATGAGCAGTGATTAAAAATATCTGTTGATATTTTTTATTTTTGTATATTCGCTTTTGTTTTTATTCTTAATCTACTTGATATGCTCTAAATCAAAAGAATATTTATAGGTAAAAGTGCCAAATATTTTTAGTGATATAGAATTTACTATGAAAGGGAGTTAGTCATATTTAGTATTTTCTTTAACTAAAAAATATTTTATAGTCATATTGTTCTTAATTCTATTTTACAAGCCTTTAATATGCTCAATAATAGCAAGTGCTGTGTATTCTATTAGTTTTATCTACCTTTTAAAATATTAATTCTTCAAAAGAAGAGTAATAAATTACATTAAGATACTATAGGAATTTGCTATTTCAGTATTATTTGCTACAATTGCTGCTACAATTAGTGCTTTTCAATCAGAATTTAATTAAGATGTAATCTCGAATGAAGCTCTTTAAAAATAAGAAAGATTTGGAAATACAATACTATTATTAATTTTGACATGCTTATCAATAAGCACATTAATTTAATTAATAAGGCTTTTTTATTTAACAAAAGATTTGATAAAATAATTTCAAGAATACAAAAAAAAAAAAACCTAAAAATAAATAGAATTAGAATAAATTTTAAATTCAAGTAATTTTAATATAACTTCAAGTATATCTTAATAAACCAAGATCAAATTTAATTAGAGAGAAGAAAAAAACTAAATCTGAAAAATGTTTTTTTAAGTAAAAATTGAATTAAAATTATATTATTATCCTTTAAAGTCATTAAAATATTATATGAATTAAAAAATCCATGCAAAAATAGGATATCTTAAGGTCTAAGAAGAAATTATATAGAGTAGAAACCATTATTTACGTCTACTCGATTTTAAATCACTAGTGCATGTAATAAAAATGAATGAGTGATTTTTACTCAAATTGTATTTTAAAAATTTTTAAGATTTAAATGATTAATATTGTTAAAAAGTAACCTAGAAGCTCTTCATTTATAAGACACAAAAGCAAAAATAAATGATTTCACTAATTCAACATATTTTTTTTATTTTTATATATGAATGATTTATTTTTTTAAAAACCATAGTGGTTCAACATTTTTTTGAATATACTATTGTTATTTATTAAAATTTTGATAATAAAAGATATTATTGACTAATTATTTATGTCTCCGAAAACAGCCTTTTAAAAAAGCAAAAATATTACAATTACATTTTAATTTATTTAAAATATAATTAAAGATTAAAAATATATACAAAAGAATATCATACATTATTAATATGTGATTTATATTTAATTAATTTTAATTGCCAAATTAATTGTTTATTGATAAATTATATTTTAAAAATAGTTTTAAATATAATTTATAACTAATAATAAAAAATTGCAAATTTTATTATTTTAATAATTATAATCACTGTTGAAATAGTTTATTCAATTATAATTGAAAATTTATATTTTTCTCAGCTTTAACTATTTTCATAGTGATCTGATGCTAATCTAAAAAGCTTACCAAACTCCTTGTTTTCTTTTGCTTGCTATTTCAGCTTCTTTGCAACTTAACTATTACATTTAATATATTAATTAATATTTAATACTTTTAATTATAATAATACTTTTGAATAAACTTAGAGTGATCTTATGTTAGTCTATAAGCGCCTCCAGTATAATGAGTCTAAGTGTGTTTTTTTTAGTTTGGGAACTAGTTATTCTAATGCTGCTATTAAAAGGCATTAGATTCTGCATCAGAAAATGTTCTATTATTGTAATTCGTAGAATAGTTAATTCTAGCAAAGTCTGATAAATGATAAGGAACGAATTGTTAATTAGTAGAGTCAAATATATTTTCAGACACTAGTCTTAAATTGTAGCTTTCGTTATCATTATTTGGAAGTATGCTACCATTAATAGGTTAATATTATTACTAATCATCAATTGAGTAGCTGAAAGAATTATTTTATTATATTTTATTTATTTTATCTTTATATTATTTTGAATTATTTTATTATTCTCCTAAGTAGTTTTATTTTAATTGTTTTTATTGTTGCTGTAGTTACTGCTATAAAACATCTAATTACTGGTTATTTTATGATCTAGTTTACTTTAAATCTGTCTAAATAAATTAATTTTGATTACTTTACTTATTGTCCTTTACTTAGTTTGCTTCTGACTAATAAATATTTTATTCCTAAAAATAAATTTAAAAATTAATTGTTAATCAAATGATATTAAACATAATTCTAAAATAAATTCAAATAATTTTTTTTTTTTTATATTAAATAAATTAATAATGTTAAAAATAGATATTTAAATTTTAAATATATGATGTTTTGGATTATAAAAGTAATATTCAATTATGTTCTTAAATTCGAATTTTAAATATTTATGATAATTTAAATCAATTAATGAAAGTACCTTTTAAGCTTAATTTACAATTTTATTTTATGCTTCTTATTTGTTTTTGTCTTTTGATAAATCTTATTATTAATTAATTAGCTGATTTGGCTTTGAAGGAGGCTGCTCTTGCAAAGACTATTGCTAATTTGATTAACCTTATTATGGTATTTAAACTTGATTTAATTTTTAATCTATAAAATTATTTTTTTAAATATCTTCTTTTGGGACATTCAATAAATTCCCTTGCTAGAAGGTTGCAGATTAGTTAATTTATTAGCTATTAATTTATTATTACTTTTATTACACTTGCTATTAGTCAACTAATCCAAGCTAATTCTGAACACCAAAAGAATTTCTTAGTTCATCTATTTATTATTTTTGTTACATCTAATTAATTGCAGCTAGTGACTTTCGTTACTCATTTGTTAAAGGTTTCTACATCATTTATTACAACTGCTATTGCTACTAAGATTTCATTTATTCAATTAAATGCATAGATTCTTAAAGATGTTTTATTTACTCAAGCTTCTAATTAACAAGATCTTGCATTTCTTTTATATCTTTTTGGTATTATTTAATTTCAGCTTTTAATTTATTTTCTGATGCTTCATTTAACTTAGCTAATATTTCTCTGTCTTATTTGTATTACTTTTCATTTCTGTTTTTTTTAAATTAATTATTAAATATATTCGTTATAAAAAACTTACTAAGCCAGCTTGGTTTTAGTTTCTCTAAGCTATTTATCAAGCTAGTCTGCTTTTCTATCAGAGTTTATGTAATTAGTTAATTATTACAAAGAGAATTTTTTTACTCTTGATAAAATTTATCTAGTTTATTCCAAATTTTTTGTTTTTTAATCAAATTTCTCACTCAGATCTTTAAACTGCTCTTATATCTCTGAGAAATCTTTCTCCAATTAAATATTATACTGATCTATCCTGATTTTTTCTTATTCTAGCATAGAATATCTGCTTAAAAGGTCTTCATGTGTCATTTGATGTACTTTATATTCAATGTTAACATATCTGTCCAATTCTTTTTTGTGTCTATAAATCAGAATAAAAAATTATAATTTTCATTTTCAATTTCAAACTAAAATTGATATTTATTGACTTTAATTTTCATAAATAATTTTTCAAATTTTTTAAAATAGTTTACAAAATTTTTAATTATTCAATATCTGTTGCATGGTTGTCTTGAAGCTCTCTGATAACAACTTTTTGACTTTTTGTTTCTCTTTAAAGATTCTCATTTGTAGTAGTTAGAGAAGTGACCTACCTCAACAAATCAGTATTTCTAGATTTTTCAGCTTCGATTACGCTTGTCATTTAATTAATTTGATTTGACTGGTTATTTAGTGCAAATTTATCATCTCTTTGCTAGGCTGTAATTTCAAGAATATCTTTTCTCAATTGTTCTAATTACTCATTACATTATTCTATTTTCTAATTACCGAATTCGTTTTGCTTCTTTTCTACTTCTAATTCATGTACTTTTTATTTTAGTTCTCTTTCTAATTTACTAATCTTTTACTTTAAATTATCTTGCTCCTTTGTTGCCATGTTTTAGTATGTCTAAAACTCAACAGTTAGCTTCAAGTGATTTTATTCATAAGTTTCCATTTTAATCTGTTAAATATTTTTAATTATTGTAGTTTTTCTTAAAAAGTTATTATAAAATATTTATGAAAGGTAGAAATGTTTGAGTTTTTTAAAAAAATAATATAATATTAATACCTCTAAATCTTTACATAGCTCATTTTTAGCTTTTATGGTATCTAATGAATTATTCAATCTTAGTTTGCATTTAATGTATTCTTCTTCTAATTCAATTCTTCCTACTTTCATATCTTTTATAAGTTTCTACAGAGCTTCTAGATCAGTAGTTAATAGTTCATTCCTATTGATACAATACTCATATTCTTGTTCAACTTTCTTCTTTTCTCCTCTTTTTATTAAACATTAAATTAGCTTAATTAATTGGTTTATATTAAAATTGAATTAATCTCAAATTAGATAAAATAATTTAAATTAAGCTTATTTAAATCAATTTAATTACTTTATTTCTAAGATTTAATTCTCATATTGCTCACACTGTGACTTTATTTAAGCATAGCTTTCTTATTGCAACTATACAGTAGATTTCTAATCAATTATTTGCTTTTCTAAGTCATAGACTTTTTATTGTAACTTCTCAAACTACTCACTTTGATCGTCAATCTATTTGTTAAAATATTTTTGCTCTCCTTTGAGCTCTTCAATTCTTCTTTTGTAGATATCTTCATTTTTTTGCTATAAATCTATTTTTTCTTGCATATTTTTAATTTAGAATCTCAAATCATCATTGATTCTTTATTCTTCCTATTTTATTTAAATATTTATTGTGGTTAAATATCATTATTTTTCAATCAATAATTTACATTCAAAAGACCCTCATATTTATCAGCTCCTCTGTTTTTATGCTAAAGCTCGCTTTCTGCCTGAACAGCTCTTTCTTTGAGCTTCTCAAATTAAACAGTAATTTCATTAACTTTTCTCTAAAAATCCCTACATTCATCACTTTTTTTTTATTCTAACACTTTTAAGGTGTTAATAAGTTTACTGTTATTCTCATTATCATTCTTTAAAATATCATGGTCAATTTTAAGAGCATCGAAATCATCAATTAATCTGTTGTGTTTCATCAACAACTCTCTATGAATACTATGCAATTCATTTATTTTATGCTCAAATTATAATCTTAAACCAACTTCTTCATTAAAAGCCTGATCAGCCTACTTGAAGTCTTCTTCTAATTAATATTTTTCTGTCAGTATGTTTTGCTTTAATTTAAATATTTAATAATATTTTTATGTTTCTATTTTTATAAATTTATTTTTTTTTCATTTTTGTTAATATTAAATTTGAGTGTTTTAATTAAAAAATTGAATACTTTTTCTTGCTTAAGAGATAGAATTTGTTGTTCTAAGATTTCTCTTTTTTCTTTTTCTATAACTTCTAGCTCATCAAATTGCTTTTGCTTAGACTCTATCTATTCTTCGAGATTATCTACTATTGCTGTTTTTTCTTTTTCTAATTAGGTTACAGTATTAACAAAATCAGTTCTTGAACAATACTCAAGGAGAATTCCATAAATTTTCCAAACACTTGCTATAGTCTATGCAGAATCTTAAATATGAGCAAATATGTCTTAAATCATCTCATAGAAACCAAAACTATAAACAAATAGAGATCTATATATTCTATCTATATTTTCTTTAGAAACTCCTTTATTTTACAATGATTTTCTATCAAGTCCGAAATTTTTAAGAATTTCTTTCTAATCATTTTACTTTTTTTATGGTGAGTTTTACTTTGTTTGGTTTGGTTGAACTTCACTTTCTGCTTCACATATTGTATCGTTGATCCACATTTCAACTACTTTTATATTTACCCCTTAAGGTCCTCTAATTCTTTGTCTTTTGAGAATGAAATCTTTGTGATTTTTTACATTATTTGGCTATGGCGGTTGTTGCAATTCTTAAATTAAAACTGATTTTTACAGATTGTTAGATTTTTGTTACTTTTAGTTTGAGGTAAAACTTCTTTGTTATTCCTTTGTATTTTTATTTTAACTTTTATCTTTCTTATTTGCTCCAAGAATATCATTTTTAATAGAGCCCTTGAGCTTTTCAATATTTGTTGGAACAAATAAACCTATTTCATCTGAATTTAAATCAATGTTTTAATAATTTTGCATATTTTAGTTGTTCGGCTGACTTATATTGGGTCTTCCAACTCCAGAGCTTTCTGACAAATTTCTTGGTTTATACTGCGCATTTGGTATTACCTTTTTAAAATGCTTTTCTATATTTCTTGCTGCCCTTTACTCTTACTAAGCTTAAATCTACATCAGATCATTTATTTCTTCTTAAAATTATTAATCTTTTATGTTGCCTAAAGATAACTTTTAACCATTCTTCAAGGAGGAAGTTTGAAATTCATCAAGTTTAAGCTATTTAGATTGCGATGGATAATTAAAATTTTTCTAAGCTTGCCTTTAAGGTTGATAGCTGCTCTAAGGTTTAACTTCATTAATTATTTTATTTTAAAATCCAATTAAACTTTGATTTTTGATTTCAGGCAAAATATTCTACATTATTAACTAAAAAATGTTGCAAAAAAATGATAAATATCTTGTTTTCTAAAAATAAAATCCTCTGTTATAAAATAATTATCTAAGTAGCTCTAACTAATACTAAAAAGCTCTTAAATACTTTATGTTCCTTAAGATAATTAATTTATGAGTATCTGTTATTAATTGATAATCTTTTAATTAAATAATTGAATTTGATTCTTTAAGATATTAAAAACACTATATTAACAGATCTCTTAAAACAAGTATTAGCTATAAATCATAAATAAGCATAATTCCTTTGTCTAATTACCAGTCGAATATAAAATTTTATAAATAATTCAATGACCATAAATACATTTTCATCAAAGTATAAGTTATTCTTAATCAATTATATGCAAATATATTAAATAAAAAATTGGTTGGATTTTAATCACCAAACGATTTGAATTAATTTTGATTTTAAGCTAATTTAAAACATATCTATTTAATATCTTCATCTAAAATACTTATAATCGAAATTAATAACAACAAAAATTTAATCATTTAATATATTTATTTAGCTTAATTTATTATAAAAGCATGCATATATTTTATCTTTTTTTACTAAATAATTTTTATATTAAAAATAAATTTAAAAAAAAATATATATTCATTCATAAAAGATTTTACAAAAATGGTTAAATTTTCAATATTAATAACAGCAATATAATCTTTTCATTTTTTATCTTAATTATTTTCGATGAATTTTTTCAAATTTTAAATAAACTGATTATGAATAAAAATATATTTATTAATCAATCTGAAATAAAAAACAAAGAATAAAATATAAAAAATTTAATTAAAGAAACTTAATTGAGTTTTGAAGTCTGTTTTATTATATTTGAAAAATATAAAAAAATAATTTATTGTATAATGTCATTCATTTTTATTCTCTTGTTGAAGTTTTATTTTAAACTTTTTAGGGTCTTAATTAATTGTGCTAGTTTATTTAAGAGAATTAATTGATTAAATACTAAAGACAGATTCTATTAGAGAAAAGGTATCTTCTAAATAAATATTATATAAAATAATTTTATTTTTTTAATTTAGGTAGAATTAATTTTACATTTTGAACTTAGAGGTGCTTAATTTGGACTAGAAGTTTAAACCATATTTGTATTAAAATTATTCTAATCAATCAGTGGTGAAGAATGCTTAGAAACTTGCTTTTGACACTTTTGTAAATTTAAAACTTAACTCTAATTATTAGAATTTAAGTTGGTTTCTGGTTTTTATCTACTTAGTGAGTTAGTTTCTAATTAAAAAAATTTTAACTTTATAAAAGCTAATATAAAATTAAACATAAAATTACCTTTTTTTATTTAGAAATTTAAAAATAATTGTCTCTTCTAAATTTAGTTCATATTCCTAATGCTAATAAAAATTTTATTTAATTTCAGCTTTAATTTGTTACTGAAATTAATCTTTTAGCTTTTAAGCTTAATCCATTTTTTTAGAAATGGAATTTAATTGAGTAATTTCTAGATCAAATATTTGTAATTATCTTCTTTTGTTTTAATCATTTTAACAGTAATCATAATTAAAAAAGAAGTATTTATGATAATCATTATTATGAAACTAATTATAATAAAATAATCATATGTGTTATTTATAAAGACACAAAGAAGTATTGTTAAAGAGCAAGTCATTGTTTAGTAATTATCTGCATAATTCAGCTCATCCAGTTAGTAGGGTTTTAATTATTATGATGCTACTCTGTATAAGTTTATTATGAGATAAATTATAATCCCTTTTGTTGTTAAATTTTAAGAATAGTATGTTAAAACAAATATTATTGCTATTTTCTATATTATTTTGATGAACTCCCAATAATAGGCCTTGGGTTTATATTCTTGATAGAGATATCCATATTTTAAATTTGCATATATGTAATCTAAACTGTATCTTCTTTTGAAATAATACACTTTTAGAAAAAGGATCAAAGGGAAAATTACAACAAAAAGAATTAGAAGAGGTAATACTAAACTTAGACTATAGTAGTTATACTATTCAGAATAGCATTCATAATTCATATTCACTAAAATGTATTAAGAATCTCCAACTTATCTGCAAGACAATAACCCTATCATATATGAAACTAAGTCTGGTTATAAGTAAATAAAAAGGAATATTGAAGCAGTATACATAGAATACTTATAGAATTTCTTCTAGCAATTAAAACATCTTTGGCGTATTACTTCTTTAATAGTGTAGAGCACTAATATTGCTACAAATGAAAATACTGAAAATACTAACTTAAAGTAAATTAAAGGGATTTGACGATTATAATTTTTCAAAACGCAATCTAAGTAATCTATTTAGGTTTAAATAGGCTAACCAAAAAATGATAGCACCTACATGAACCCTTTTTTTAATTTAAAATGATCAATTTATATTTTTAGATTTATAAATAATTTTTACCTATTTAACTTCCTAGATTAAAAGTAGAAGCAGCGGATATGATTTAGAAGTAATTAGTTAGCATCTTCATATAAATTTTAAATCTCTGATTGAGTTAGATTTATTTTTAATTTCTTTTAAAGCTATTTGGATAATTTTTGTAAAAAACATAAGTAAGAACTCTTTTTATCTATAATTCTTTATCACTTCTTGTCGTTAAATAGATTGAAAACAATAACCATATTATTACTAATACTAATTTTGTCATACTTAATTTTGAATTTTTACACAAGGCACATTCATATTTACCTTATCTGGTGTAGCTTTCTATCCAGCTTTAACCAAAAATCTTTTTAGTTAAATTTTCATTAGTATGAGACAATCCAATAATAAAAATGAATTTTTAAAATAATAATAAAAGCAAATTTTTAAAGTAAAAAAAAAAACGAATTTTTAAAGCAAAAATAAAAAAGGGTTTTTAAAGTTAAAATAAAAATCAAGCTAATTACATCACATTCTTCACATAACGGTCCAATGTAACCTTGCTAACAAGCTAAGTTACCAAACGAATCTCCTACACAATTTTCTGGTCTATTTATACATTATATAATGTCTTCACTGTATTCTTTCTCCCTCCAGTATCCTGGCAACAAGGATATTTTACCATCAGTACAATTCCCTCCTTCAGGACAAGCGTAGCATCCTAAAAAATCTAACGTATATTTACCAGTTTCACAAGTTTAGCATTCTTATAAATTGCTATATTTATTAATGGTTTCTCCATTTTGGCAATTTCTAAAATTAACTTAAATTAAGTATGAATAATCTAAATCATATTCGTTTGTTTAGTTATTAAAAATTTTTATAGAATCTGATTTAAATTCAAAATATGAAGTAGTGTTTGGTATACCAACTAAAGTTAAATCAATGAAATTGAATAAATTAGATTTATGATCCATGTTTACTATTTAGCTACCTCGTATTGAATATTATTCTTTATACTATGTTAGATTACTTATTTAAAAATATGCTTCAATTATTTCACTGTTAAATAAAATATAAGGCTTTTGGCTTTAATCTCTAAGTTAAAACTCAAAGCAAGGGAGGATACCTCCACTTTTAAAATCATTTAAGACAATAATCTATTTCTCTTAATTGAATGAGTGATTTAAGCTATTTTGATTGGTTAAATAAAGCTCAGATGGGTAGGAATACTAATTATTGCCATTATAAGAAGCCTAATTATTCGAGATAGAAGTTAAAGAATCTAGTTAAGGATTAATTCCTTAATTATATACTCCTCCACCTATCATAGCTTAGTTACTAATTATTGATGACTGAGCTATCAAAATTTTCTATAAAGAGGAGTTTTTTCCTAAAGAAGAAATATAAAATGCCCCACCATAACCTGTTAAAGCTTTGTTGTTTATAACAACAGTTGAATTTATTTAAAATTAGCATTCCTTATTTTTAAAAATTTCTTTAGTTTATAAATCAGAAAATTAAAAATGTACATCATTCTAATATAGGTTTAAATAAATTGCCCCTCCACTTTTAGAAGCATTGTTATTTTAAAAATAACTTTAGGATAAAGTGTTGTTGTTCTAAGTCATTCCAAAAATAGAAATAGCTCCTCCAAATGAAGCCTGTTGTTTGTTTAAAATTACTGTTAAAGAGAAAATATTAAGAAAAAATAAGAAAAATAAATACTTAGGAATTTGTAAAACGCGTGTTAGATATATTAAAAGACGTATAACTGAGGTAAATAGAAGAACCATAACAACTATTAAGGCATTTTATTGAATCAAAAATAGTATCTTAATTAATTGTTAAACTGGAATTAGTCATAACTATTAGTGAGATTTATTAATCTTAATTTGCTTGTAAGCTTTTCTAAATAAATCTATTTTTGTCTGAAATTTGCACAATATTACTAAAAGTAGAATTTTAAATTTCAAGTTCTCCAAATTACATATTAATCAAACTTTATGTAAAAATGCATCCAAAAGTTTAAGTATTTAGTAATTTAATAAATGAGTTTGCTGATTAAATCAATAAAGGGCTCTTAGATTTTTGAACTCCTGCTAAATTCATGAAATTACATTTATTTAATTTTACATTAGAATTTTAAGTATTCACAATAGACACAAAACTAAAATCTTTTAGAGTTTTAGTATTGTCAAACTAGCTAGTAAATTTAGAAATTTAGGTCTAAGAAGCATTTAAATTTTGTATATTTGCATTCGAGTTTATAATATTTACAAATGAATTATTGTTCATTCCTAGAATATTTTAAATAACCACTTATGAAATGAATAAATTTCCTTATGAAATTTAAGAAATTTCATCTGACCTTTTAAATTTTAAAAAATAAATAAAATAAAAAAAATGTTTCAATAGAACAAAAAAAATTTACTGTATAAATATGGTATTTGAGTCTTCAGAATATGAATAAATATCACTGAAATTAGAGCTTAATATTTAAATATCAAAATTAGTGTTTAGGGAATTTATGAAGAAAGCAGATCCATCTGATTGAGAGTAACCCTATGAGAAGGAAGAGCAATTCACTAGCATGCTCAGAGTTTAACTTAAAGGATCTATATAAAGAAAAGTGCCAGTGTAGGAAGTAGATTATAAAAATTAACTATTTATGATTCTTAAGTTATTTGATTTTATTCTTGCACATCCACCTTGCTATTTAAATATTGCATTTTAATTGGAAATATCATATGAAGATTTTAAAAATGTGCAGTTTTAAATTTCAGCAACATCGCTTTAGACATACAAATAATTGTATTTGGAATTTGAATTTGAATTTTTGAAGAAAGTATCATTCAAAAAAACACTCCCGAGAGGATTTATTATCTAAATGGCTGTGGTTGATTGAGTTTCTGAATTAACTAATCCCATTAAATTGTTGTATTGAAAGCTAGATTTTTAAATATTTATTTAAGAATTCGAAGGAGATAATATAAAAATTGGATTAGAATATGTATTTGTCAATGATTAGATAAAAGCTGAGCTGTACACCTCTACACTTGTGAAATTAATTAAACTGTATTTATTGATATCTTAATTAATTATACTTATTATAGAGTTGTCTTAAGAATTGATATTACTAGCCTTAAAGAGATTTAAATTTAGATTTGAAATATCACTGAAATAGACACAGCCTGCATACTAAGGAGATATATTATTTCTTTAAAAATTGTTGTCATTAGAGCAAGTTATATTATAAACTTAAACATTTTCTGATTAAGAAAGAGAAAAAATACCAATCTCAAAGTGATTTTTAAATGTTATATTTGATAAATTAATGTTATTTAATTTATTTATTTAAATAAAGTAAATTATGTTATAGCTTTCTTGGTTTGAATTTTAGGTATTTTAAATTGGGTAGTAAGTATTATTGAAACTTTCAAAATTTTCAAGAACAAAAGTATGCTTAGGAAGTAAATTAAAATAATAAATTGCACTGAAGAATAGATAAGAAGCTGCAGTATAAAATTAATTATTTCCTATTTAAATATTTGAAAAACTAAATTTATAGTCAAGCTGATTTTCACTGCTTATTGTGGAAAAAATTAATTGATTGCAAAATGTATTATTAATGATTTACAAATCATTTACTTAATACTAACTGGCTTAAAAAAGTTACCCAACAATTTTTGTTTGCTAATATTAACTTGAGCTGCATTTGTTTTCTGAAATAACTAAAGAGTTAATAATTACCTAAACATCATTTACTTACTTTAAAATTCTAAACTTATCACTCAAAGTACACTCAGTAATATTGAAACTATTAAATATTATCTATTTTATTTTAAATAAAAATGCATATTATTAATCATATTTGCTTAAAAAATAATTATAAATATAACTAGGGAGTATAAAAACAAAAAAAATATGGGGGGATATTATGATTAAAAATTAACTTTATCTTAAAATAGTTTACTAATTTATATTTTCCTTTCTTATATTTAATATATAATTTTATTTTAAATCATACCCCCCCTAATTTAACTTTTATTATACTTAATGAAAATTTTTTCAAAAATTTTTGAAAGGTTTATTATAAATTATTTAGCTAGTAAATAAAATAATTTACTGTGGAAGTATCTTATACTAGGGCAATTTAAGAGAGATTAGATAAATTCTAATTTTTTATTAGAATATTTTAGAAAACAACAGTAGAATTAACTGCATAAATTTGATAGCAGCTGACAGTATCGTTTAGAGAATAATTATTAATATTACTAATAACAACAGAAGTACTTACTTATTAAAAAGATAAACCACACTATCTTTCTGAGCTGTTACTTATACTAAAATTAAACAACAAATTCTATATAGCTAAGCTTTTAAATGATGAAAAATTGAGTAAGCCTGTAGCCTTTATAGGTGCCTAAATTTTAGAATTTAAGCTTAAAATATTAAGCTTTACAGAATTACTAAAAGAGATATCAAATAGTTCCTCTTAAAAAGACATTTAATAAGAAGGATCTAAATATATATTCACAGTAATTTATTTTATTCCACTTATAAAAAAGTAATATTTTTGTACCTATTTTAAAATTATAGTATGTTAATTGACCAAAATATTATAAAATTTGCTTACTTTATGGAAAAGCTCGATTAAGCTCTTTGAAGAAGTGAAAGGAGAGTCTATTGTTCCAAGACCATAAAGATTATCACTCTATTGCTTTTCTGTAGTTGAAAAATAAAAATCCATTTAGCAACTCAAGCATGACTCAAGATTTTAAAGACAGTACCCGATTGGAAAATATGTGTTATGCTATCTATATTATATCCAAATTGATTGAGTTTCAGGCATATAAGTCAAGTTTAAAGATTCTTCATTAAACTTATTTGATGTAAAGTAGATAAAAAACTCAAATAAGCCAGTTATTTTGTTGAATTTATATAAGTATACATGCCCACTTTCATTATCTCCAAATCCAATTAATTAAATTTCCTCAAAAGAATTTATATGATTAGGAACAGATTTTAGTTAATAAACTTTTTAGGTTTTTCCAGTAACAATATTAAAGCTGATAATTTAAAAATCTCCACATACTGCTAAAAGATAAATGGTTTCACCGTTGTTATACAATTGTCCGTAAATAGAAAATAAGCACTTATATTCAGCTTTATTTATTGAAAATTTAGGATACATAAAAATTGAAATTAATTTTACTTATTTGTATTTTATAATTAAACTTTTAATCGCCTCCTGAATCCCAAATATAGACGTTACCAAATACATCTAGCCCTACAATTTTTTTGTTGGGGTGTGAGTAAAGTGCATAGCAAGTTTTATTAGCATCATCAGTCGGATTACCAGAAGATAGAGATTTAAATATCCAATATTTTATATCAAAAAATTGAAATAAGTATTATTGTTTTTATATTTTTAGAGGTAAGCCAAATATAACCCATACAGAATCCGTTTAGTCTTCATGATAAGCTTCAACATATGAGCTTATTTATTATAAATTTAATCCAAAATAATACCATAAACCAATCCACTATTATATTTAAATTAATTTTTTAATGATTTTTAATTATTTCTTGTTAATAAAAGAAAATTACTGAATATCTTGTGCTTTAAAATATTTCTTAATAGTGAATTATTTAGTCATCAATTAAAGTTACAAAGCAATAATTACAGTTCTTAACTTATATGAAGGAATTAACGTAGGTCTTTACATATGAAGGTAAAGAAAAATCTATTATCCTTGGTCCTCCAATAGTATCTTTAGCAACTTTGAATGTTGTGGATTGAGCAGTTACAAAGTAATTAGTTTAATTATATACTACTTAGTATACTTATGTAAACCCCGTAGATAAATAATCTATATTATTATTAAATTTAATATTTAAAAATTTAATTATAAATAATTGGAATAAATAAATAATTTTAAATAAAAAATTACATTAATTTTAGAAAGAAGTATTATTTAGATAATAATAGAATAAATTAGAAGTCTAAGATACATACCACTAATCTAAAGGTATTATAATTAAATTATTTTCAGGTAAAAAATACCATTAAACAAGCTACATGATTGTACTTTACATCTAAGTATTGTTTAAGTTTAAAAAAGTGACAGTATAGTTGTTATTATCAATTTGATTAATTTGAAAGTCTAGTCTATAAATATTATATTAGTCGCTAAAAAAAATGCTTTCTTATTATTTTGGCATCATAATGAATTTAATATTCATCAGAAAGCCGTCTTATTAAAATATATCTTTTAATAAATGAATATTATGTTATTATTATTTGAAAATAGTAAAATTTAAATTACTGATGCTTTATAAGGTTTAATATTAGAGTGTATTTCCCTTTATAATTTATATTACATTAATATAATAAGGAGAAGCTGCTACAAATAGAATGTCGTAGTTATCATGCTTATCTATATCAGCATATTAACCATTGTAAACGGTTCCTTTTTTATAGAAAATTTATTGAAAGACTGAAAATAACATTAAATTAATTTTGTACCATTAAATTGTAAATATCCCTAAAAAGCTGCAATTTATGTATTCAGATTTAGGAGCCATGTTTAAAATCCAGATTTTTCTAAAATAGATATAAACACTTAACCATTTAAAAGAGTAAATGTCTTCAAAAATGAAGGTATAAGTTTATTATCTACTCCATGATAACATCCGTTGAAAGAACTTACTACAGACAAAGTAAAAATATCGATTATAAAATTTTAGCATTTCTTTTGGACAATTACAGCATAATTTGTATTTTTTATACGATTTAAGAGATTAAATTCTTCCAAGTAAATTACTTTTGAAGCTTATAGGGTATATGGCTCTGCCAAAAGTAATTGAAACTAATTAGATATCAATATTTTGTTTAGTTCCTCTACAAATTCCATTTAAGAAACAGTATAATCAGCTTTTATAAATAAATTAAGTAGAATAAAAAAATGTTTGATATTTTCTATGGATAACTTACGTTTTATTGCATTTATTGTATTATTTTAGGCTTTAGAAATATCCAAGTAATATACAATGCTGTTTATGTTGTTTACTTAGTCACCTACATATTATAATACAGTATTAACAAGCAAAATGTTTGTCTTTGGTATTTTTAGATAATTGATAATCTGATAATGATTATTAAACCATGCCACTTAATTTATAAATGTAAAAACCTTAATAAAACAATATCAATTTAAAATATATACTATGTTCTTATAGATACTCTGGGCAATTCTGGCTTGCTACAAGGTTAGCAAATTATATTAATATATTTAAGATTACAAAAGCTAAAAACATTTTGTATTTTTTTTTTTTTGTTAAGTTTTTTGTTAATTAGATGATTTTGTAATTAAATTGTTTCTTCTCTTATTTAAAATAGGTAAAAAAATAATTAAATATGTTTTTATGAATATTTGTCTAAATAGTAAATCTAACACCTTTTTAAACACTGCTTCTAGCTTTGGTAAGCTATTAAAGATATGCTTACTTTGATGGAAAAACATAATTTATTTTTTCATTTGATAGTCAAAAGATATACTATCAAATTGGTTTTCCCTCTGTTATATTACATAAAGACTTATCTCTATTGATGTTTATAACTTTTATTCTTTGACAAAATCTTAACTTAAATTGCGATTTATTTTTTGTGAAATAATGTTTAATATATGGTAAATATATACTTACTTACATAAATAGTTTTTGATATCATATTAAATAAATATGTGGTTATATATTTAAACATAATTATTTGTATTTTTCTTAATTTAAATGAAAGATATTTATTAATTAGCATTTGGTGGTTTTAATAATATGAAATATATTTTTTTAAATGTAATATTAAAAATTTTTAACTTTAAAAATTAATAGATCTAAAAATAAATCAATTTATTGCCATAAATAATGAAAAAATTAAATAAGCATTAATATTTTTGATAGTATTCTAATCTTTAAAATTTAAGTAAAAAATAAAATAAAATTTATTTGAATACATGTTTTTTTGATAAAATATTTTTTCAATATTGGTTTTTATTGAATTATTCTAATTTAGTTTTAAATTTTGTAGGATCTTAATTTGTTTGATTTGTAGATTTCGGTTCATTAATCAATTGAATACTAAATACAGAATCAGTGACCGATAAGCATTCTTCTATTTTTGAAAAAAGAAAATTTTTATTTTATTAAATAAAGATAAAAAGTTACATTTTGGACTTTAAATTTATATCTATGGACTTTGTGTTTAGGTCATATTCGAGTTTAAATTCATCCAATTTATTACGCCATCTGATTCTTTGCTTATTTACTTTGAATCTCTTTGTTTAAATAAAATATTTTTTTAATAGTTAGAATTAGTTTCAGGAAATGGTGGTGACTCAATTATTTCTATTTATAATTATTTTTTATTAAATTTAAAATATAAAATTAATATAGTAAACTCACCTTTTGGCCTTATAATGCTGAAGATGTGTTATTTTCTCTAAGCTTAATTCATATTCTTTATTTATAAAAATATGCTTTTTAGTTTTTATTATAATTAATGATTCATAGTTATTTCAGACTTTTTAATCTTGATACATTTTTATAGAGATGGGAATTTATTTAATAGCATTTTAATTACTGATTAAAATTATTTTGTCTCTATCATTTTCGTTGAAATCATAATTAAGAATGATGAATTTATTATAATCATCAATAAAAAACTAATTATAATAAAATAGTTGTAGGTGTTATTTATAAAGACACATAAAAGTATTGTTAATGAGCAAACTATTGATGAATAATTATCAACCAAATTTAGCTCGTCCAATAAGTAAGGCTTTATTTTTCTTGCAATAACTCTATAAAAATTTATTATTAAGTAAATTATTATCCCTTTTGTTGTTAAGTTCTAAGAAAATAAATTCAAAACCAAAATTATAGTTATTTTCTATATGATTTTTATAAATTCCCAGTAATAAGCAACTGGTTTATATTCTTAATAAAGATAACCAAATTTTAAGTTAGCGTATAAATAATCCAAGCTCTATCTTTTTTTGAAAAAATAAACTCTCATAAAAAGCATAAAAGGGAGAACTGCCACAAAAAGAATAAGAAGAGGTGTTACTAAAGTAATGCTGTAGAAATTATAATCTTAGGTATAACACCTATAATTCATGTTTGCTAACATATATTCAGTATTTCCTATTTTTCTACAAGAAACTACCTCAATCATATAAGAAACTAAATCAGGTTAGAGATAAATAAAAAGGAATATTGAGGCTGTATAAATGGAATACTTATAGAATTTCTTTTAACCAAGGATACATTTTTAGCGAATTATTTCATTTACAGTGTAAAAAACCAGGATAGCTACAAATGAAAAAACTGAAAATATCAACTTAACGTAAATCAAAGGAATTCTGTGGTTGTAATTTTTCAAAATACAATCTAAGTAATCTATTTAGGTTTAAATAGGTTAACCTATGAATTATAAGACCTATATGAATCCTATATTAAATAATGTTGATTAATTTATTTGGAATAATCATTGTAAATAAATTTTACCAATTTAAACATTCAAGTTAAAAGTAGAGGCAGAAGATATGATCTAGAAGTAGTTAGTTAATATTTTCATGTAAATTTAAAATTTTTGATTTCGATGAATTAGTTTCTATTGTTTTTTAAGGCTGTAGGGATGATTTTTGTAAAAAGCATGAACTAAAATTCTTGCTAATTAATTCCTTTTATCGTTTTTTATTGTTATAGAGATAGAAAAATATAACCATAATACTATTAGAACTAATTTTATTATATTGAGGCTTGAGTTCTTGCATTAAGTACATTAATATTTACTTGATCTAGTATAGCTCACTATCGAATTCTATCCAAAAATCTATAATTTTAGATTAATATTTTAAATATTTTTTGAATCAAAGCGAATATTTTCAAGAAAAATGTACATTAAGAATTTCAAAATTTATTATATTTGAATTAATTTTAAAATATTTACATCACATTCTTCGCATAGCGGTCCAATATAGCCTTACTAACAAACTAAGTCACCATAGGATTCTCCTACACAATTTTCAGGTCTATTTACACAAAATATAATTTCTTCACTATCTTCTTTCTCTCTCCAATATCCTTGTTGCAAGGAAATCTTACCGTTTGCACAGCTGCCTCCATTAGGACAAGGGTAACATCCAGTAAAATCTAAACTGAACTTACCGAGCTCACAAGTTTAGCATTCTAAAAAATTGCTATATTTTTTGATAATCTCTCCATGCTAACAATTTCTAAAGTTAACCTAAATTAAGTATGAATAATCTAAATCATACACTTAAGTTTAATTATTAAAAATATGTATTGAATCAGATTTAAACTCATAAAATGAGATAGAATTTGGTATTCCAACTAAAGTTAACCCATCAAAATCAAATAAGTTAGTTTTATAATCCATATTTACTATTTAGTTTCCTCTTATGGAATAAAATTCTTTCTATTTTGTCAGACTACTTATTTAAAAATATGCTGAAATGATTTCATTGTTAAATAAAACATAAGGTTTTTAATTTTGATCTCTCAGTTAAAATTCAAAATTAGGAAGAACTCCACCACTTTTAAAATCGTTTAAAACAATAATCTATTTCTCTTAATTGAATGAATGATTAAAAGTGTTTTGATTGGTTAAATACAGCTCAGAGGGGTAGGAGTATTAATTATCACCATTATAAGAAGCCTAATTATGAGATACTGAACTTAAAGAATCTAATTAAGGATTAATTCCTTAACTATAAATCCCTCCTCCCATCATAGCTTAATTATTTCTAATTTGTGATTGCGCTATTAAGATCTTTTATTATGTAGAATTAACTCCCTATGAAGATATATATATAGCGCCACCGTTACCTGTCAAAGCTTTATTGTTCAAAAACTATGTTTCAGTTATTTACATTTAGAAAACCTTATTTATATTAAATTGAATAAATTTTTGTGAAAAAGAAATAATTACATCATTCTAATAAAAATTTAAATTTATTGCTCCTCCGTTATAAGTTGCATTATTATTGTTAAAATAGCTTTAGATTAAAAAGTTGTCACTTTAATTCATTCCATAAATAGAAATAGCTCCTCCAAACGAAGACTAGATTTTAATTATTTGTTATTATCAAGAATTTATTAAAAATAAAAGGATAATTACTTATGAATTAATAAACTGAGTATTAGATATATTAAATGAAGTGTAACTGAGATAAATAGATGATCCATAGCAATTATTTAAGCATTTTATAGACTGGAATAATGTGTTTTAAATAATTTTTAAGCTCGAATTAGACATTATAATTAATGAACTGCTTTATTTTTAATTTTCTTACTGGTTTGATTAGATAATTCTATTTTAATTTTAAATTTGTATAATATTTTGAAATGTAGTGTTTTAAATTATAAGTTCTCCATACTTCATATTAATTAAGCTTTATGTAAATATGCATCCAAAAGTGTAAGAATTTTATAATCTAATCAATGAACTACTTGATTATATTAAAAGTGGGTTCATAGAATTTTAGTTTCCTGATAAATTAGTGAAATTACATTAAATAAAACTAACATTAGAATTTTAAGTGTAGATAATAGCATTTGAAAAGAAATCTTTTAAATTTTTAGAAATATCAAACTAGTTTGTAAACTTGGAAGTCTGCATTTAAGAAACTTATAAATTCTATATAGTTGCATTAGAGTTAATCATATTTATAAATGAGTTATTGTTCATTCCTAAAATATTTTAAGCAATCACTGATGAAATGAGTAAATTTCCTGATGAAATTAAAGAAATTTAATCAGACCTTTTATAAAAAATTAATTAAACTTTAAATTATTTTTAATTAATATTACTATATGGATATAGTGTATGAGTCTTAAGAAAATGAAAATATATCAGTAAAATTAGAGTTTAATATTTAAAAATCTAATTTAGTGTTTTGAGAGTTAACATAAAGACATGACCCATCAGACTATGAGTAACCTTCTGAAAATGAAGACTAATTTACTGATATCTTAAGAATTTAACTTAATGGATCTACTTAAACAAATGAGCCAGAGTATGAAGTAGATTGCGAAAATTAACTATTTAATATTTGTAAATTATTTGATTTTACTCTTGCACATCCACCTTGCTACTTAAAAATAGCTTTTTAATTTGATACATCATATGATGATTTAGAAAAAGTGCAATTTTAAATTATAGCAATGTCACTTTAGATATAAATATAATTATAAACAGAATCAGAATTAGAATTGTTGAATTTGATTTCATTTAAAAAAACGCTTCCAAGAGGATTTATAATTTAAATTGCTGTAGTTGATTGAGTCTCTGAATTAATAAGTCCTATTAAATTATTATTGTAAAAGCTAGATTTTTCAATCTTTATTTAAGAATCTGAAGGAGATGATATGAAAATAGGATTAGAGTATGTGTTCGTTAGTGATTAAATGAAATTTGAGTTGAACACTTCCACATTTAAAAGATTAATAACAGTGTTTTTACTGCTTTCTTGGTTAATTGAACTTAGTATACTATTATCAGAAGAATTTATATTAATAGCTCTAAATAGGTTCAAATCAAGTTGTGAATTATCACTGAAATAAACACAGCCTGCATATTATCCAGATTGGTAACTTCTCTAAAAACCTTTATCGTTCGAGCAAGTGATATTATATATGTTTACATTCTAAGATTAAGAGGCAGAAAATAGAGCTATCTCAAAGTGGTTTTTAAATGTTATATTAGATAACGTTATATTACTTAATTTATTTAATTAAATGAAAAAGGTAGTATTATAGCTCTATTTATTAGTACTTTAAATTGAATAGTTTGTGTTATTGAAGATGTCAATGTTTTGGAGAATAAATGTGTGCATAGGAAATAAATTAAAGTAATAAATTGCATTGAAGAATAGATAAGATGCTGTAGTATAAAATTGGTTATTCCTCATCTCAACATTTGAAAAGCTAAAAATAAAGTCAAGCTGATTTACGCTGCTTATAGTGGAAAATATTAATTGATTGCAAAATTAATTATTTATTATATGCAAATCATCAGCCAAATATTAGCTAGCTTGAAAAAGCTATCCAACTATTTATGACGATTAATTGTAGGATTAATTACATTTATTTTATTAAATTATAAAAGAATTAATGATCACTTACACATCATTTACCTATTTCAAAATTCTAAATTTATCACTGAATATGCAATTAGTTATGCTAACTCTGTTAAATATTATCTAATTTATTTTGAATAAAAATATTTAAAAAAGCAACCAGCATTAAATAAAATTTTTTATTATTTCAATAAATTGAAATCTGTTGTGTAAATTAAAGAGGGTGTTTTTTTAATATAATAATGCAAATATAAGATATCCTAAAAATAAATCAAGAAAAGCTTACTTTTGAGGTATCTTATACAAGAATGATTTGAGAAAGGTTTGAAAAGTTTTAATTTTAAATATTGATATCTTGCAAAATAATTGTAGAATTAACAGTATAAATCTAATAGCAATTTATAGCATTATTTTGAGAATAATTAGTAATGTTACTTAAAAGAACAGACATATTAATTTGTTAAAAAGCTAATCCACAAACGCCTTCTTAATCAGTACTTAAGTCAAAATTAAATAAAAGATTTTATAGTTATATGCTTTAAAATGAAGAAAAATGTAATAATTCTGAAGTCTTTATTTGAGCCTAATTTGTAACATCTTAACTTTATATGTTGATATTAATTGAACTGCTAAAAGAAAAATTAAACAATTCCTCTCTAAAAGTAATTTAATATTTAGGATCTATATAAATATTAGCAGTAATCTATTAAATTCCATTTACAAAATAGTAGTATTTTTAAATCTTATTTATAAAATTAAATGAATAATTAAAAAAATCCAAAAATAATGTTTACTTTAAGAATAAGCTAAATTATACTCTAAGAACTTGTGAAGGGAGATTCTTTTGTTCCAAGCCCATATAAATTATCATCCTATTAAGTTTCAGAAGCTGAAAAATAAAAATCCATTTAGCAACTCAAGCATGTTTATATATCTTAAAGACATTATCCTATAGGAAAGTAAATATTATGCTATCTATATTATATCCAGAGTTGCTAGGTATTAGACAGATATGATAGATTTAAAGATTATTCAGTGAATTTGTTTGATGTAAAATTAATAAAAAACTCAAACAAACCTGTTTTTGGATTAAATCTATATAAATAAACTTGAGCCTTTTCATTATCACCAAATCCGATTAATTAAATCTCTTCGAATGAATTTATATGATTAGGAATGGAATTTATTTTAATAATTTTTTAAGTTTTTCCAGTGACTGTGTTAAAGCTAATAATTTAAAAGTCTTCACAAACAGCTATAAGATAAATAGTCTAACCATCGTTATATAATTAGCCATAAACAGAGTTTAAACATTGATATTCAGCTTTATTTTATAAATTTTAGAATGATATAAAAATTAAATTAATTTTACCTATTTGTATTTTATAATAAAAATTTTATTTTTAAGCTGAATCCCATAAATAAACGTTGCCTAATACATCAAGCCCTACTATTTTTTAATTAATATTCGAATATAATGCATAACATGTTTTTTTAGAATCATCATCAGGATTCCCAGAAGACAATGTTAAATATTGCATGTTCTTTATATCAATCAAATGAAATAAAAACTTTTCTTTCAAAGTTTTTTGAGGTAGAGCAAATAATACCCAGGTAGCATCTTATTATTCATCATAATAAGCATCAATATATGTATTAATTTATAATAAATTTAGTCCAAACTATTATCCTATATCAACCATCTATAAAATGTTAATAATTTAAATTAGTTATTTAATTTATGTAAAATCAAATTATTACTGAGTTAAATTATTCTTTGAGTATTTCCTAATAATAGATTGTTTAACTTTCTACTAAAATAACAAAACAGGTATCACAATTCTGAACTTTTATCACTGAATTAGTAAATAATTTCACAGTGTTTGGTAATTATAGCTATTTTATTGGTCCACCAATTGAATCTTAAGCAATATTTAAATAAGTTGACTACCCAGTTACATAATATATACTTTAATTGTAATTTACTTAGTAAACTCTAGTTACCCCAGTAGCTAAATAAACTATTTATATATTTAAAACAATTTAAATAATTATTGTAGTATTTATTTTTTTAACAATTTTTAAACAATAATTATTGTTTATTTACTTTTTATTTAAAAAACAAAAATTAAAATCAATTTTTTACAAAAAATAAAATTAGGGAAAAAATTTTCTAGTTATATTACATTAATTGATAAATAAATATTTGGTAAAAATTACATTAATTTTCATAGGTCTAATTCTTCAGATAATAGAAAAATAAGTTTGAGCACTAAAAGAGATACTATTTTTTTGTGGGAAACACAAATAATTAATTTTCAGGTACATAATACCATTAGACATACTAATAATCTGTACTCATTATCTTTAAATTGTTTAAGTTTGGAAAAGCAACAGTAAAATTATTATAACTAGTTTGATTAATTTGTATATCTAATAGGTAAATGCTTGTTCTATCAGTAAAATAAATGCTTTATTATTACTAAGAGTTTATAATAAATTTTATGTTTACTATAGCACCACTTTATTGTAATACATCTATTTATTAAAGATTTAAAGCTTTAAAAGTTAAAAATGAAAATAATAAACATAAATTACTCATGCTTAATAGGGTTTCAAATTAGAAAGTATCTCCTATTATAACTTGTATTACATTAATATAGTAAGGTTATGCTGTTACAAAAAATATATCATATTGGTTGTGCTTATCTATATCAGAAAATTCAGATGCTATCATTGTACCTTATTTGTAAAAACTGGGTGTTAATTGACTAAATATATAAAATTTTATACCATTAAGTTGCAGGTATCCATAATAATCAACCTATGCTGTGTTATTATTTAGTATCCAAGTTTGATATCCATTCATTTCAGCTATAGACATCAGCACATAGCCGTTTGAAAGAGTGAATGTTTTTATAAAATAAGGAATTTATCTGTAATAGATTCCATAATTGCATCCATTAAATGAGCTAACAATAGATAGAGTAAAAATATCTATTAAAAAGTTAAAGCACATTGGTTGAGTGATTACTATATAATTTGTACCATTTACGCGTTTTAAAAGTATAAAGGCTTCTAAGTAAATTACATTAGTAGCTTATAGGGTGTATGGTTCTGCTAAAAGTATTTAATATTAATTAGAAATTAATATTTTGTTTAATTCTTCAACATATTCCATATTAACAATTGTGTAATCAGCTTTATCATTAAAATAGTAGAAATAAATAAATAAATTGAGCTCAATCTTAAGGATAAATTACGTTTAATTGCAACAATAGTATTATTTTATGGTAAAGATATATCTAGATAATATACAACGCTAAAAATACCATTGAGTTAATCACTTTAGCTTTATAAAATCGTATTTACAAGTAAAATATTTGTCTTTGGTATTTTAAGATAGTTAATGATCTTATAATCATCATTAAACCATGCCACTAAATTAATAAACGTATCTATTAATAAGATATTTAAAATATTTTAAAATTTACTATGCTCTGCTTTGTACTCAGGGCAATATTAACTGTTTATAAAAGTATTTAAAAATGATAGTATATTTAATACTAAAGTAAACAAAACTTTCATATTTGCTTCTTTTTAAACCTATTTAATTTTGTTTTCAAACTTTTTTTGTCAAAAGTGTAGAAATTAATTGGAAAACGCAGTTTTTGATTTTTTTCACTATTTCTTATTATTTAATTGTAAGAAGAGATAAGATTACCATTCATTTCATGATTATTATCAAACAAAATTAAAATTAATGTAAAATGTTAAATAACTTAAAGATATTATAATCCTAATTAATGCTGAAGTGACTATTCCTTTGAACTATTGATAAATTAATTTAATGTTTATACATTTTATGATTTATTAGTTATTTGTACATATCCTTAAGTAATCATAAGGTCTTGACTTGTTTGATTTTGTTTCAACAAGCTGTTTGCACAGAATTTTCTTTCTTATTTGGTTTTTTTACATGTATTTTGAATTAAATTAAATATTCTTTCTATTTAGGAATTATCATTCTGTAATACATTAAACAAGTCTTCTTCTATACAAAGTTTTAATTTTAGTTAATGAATAATGCTCAAATATTAATAGTTATAATCTTATTCAATAATATACAAAAATATTAAACAAAAAATTGGTTGGGTTTTAAACACCAAAAAATTTGAATTAATTTTGATTTAAAGCTAATTTAAAACATATCTATTTAATATCTTAATCCGAAGTACTAAGAGTCTAAATTAACAACAACAAAAATTATATTATTATTAAATTTACTATATAAAATATATATATTTTTTTTTAAGTACTAAATAATTTTTACATTATTCAGAAATAAAAATGTTTATTTTTTTAATTTTTATTTATCATAAAATAAATTTAAAAAAAAATACATTCATTTGAATTTTTAATTAAAGTCATAATGAATAATAATGATTTTATCCACCCAACTACTATACTGTAACCCAATTATATATATATTAAAAGGTAAATTAATTATTTTATAATGTTATTAATTTAAATAAATAATCTGATAAAAATTAAAATATATTTACTAAATTTTAAATATAAAATAAAGATGAAAGTTTTAAAAATTCAATTAAAGTAGCTTAATTTATTTTTTAAGTCTGTTTTATTAAATCTTAAAAATTAATTTATTATATTATTTCATTCATTTTTATTCTCTTGTTGAAGTTTTATTTTAAACTTTTTAGGGTCTTAATTAGTTGTGCTAGTTTATTTAGGAGAATTAATTGATTAAATACTAAAGACAGATTCTGTTAAAGAAAAGGTATCTTCTAAATAGATTTTATATAAAATAATTTTATTTTTTTAATTTAGGTAGAATTAATTTTACATTTTGAACTCAGAGGTGCTTAATTTGGACTAGAAGTTTAAACCATATTTGTATTAAAATTGTTCCAATCAATCAGCGGAGACGAATGCTTAGAAACTTACTTTTGATCCTTTTCTAAATTTAAAACTTAAGTCTAATTATTAGAATTTAAGTTGCTTTCTGGTTTTTATCTACTCAGTGTGTTAGTTTCTAATTAAAAAATTTTAACTTTATAAGAACTAATATTAAATTAAATATAAAATTACCTTTTTTTATTTACAAGTTTAAAAATAATTGTCTCTTCTAAATTTTGTTCAAATTCCTAATACTAATAAAAATTTGATTTAATTTTATCTTTAATTTGTTACTGAAATTAATCTTTTAGTTTTTAAGCTTAATCCATTTTTTTAGAAATGGAATTTAATTAAGTAAATTCTAAATCAGATATTTGTAATTATCTTCTTTTGTTTTAATCATTTTAACTGTAATCATAATCAAGAAAGAGGTGTTTATGATGACCATTATTATGAAACTAATTATAATAAAATAATCATATGTGTTATTTATAAAGACACAAAGAAGTATTGTTAAAGAGCAAGTCATTGTTTAGTAATTATCTGCATAATTCAGCTCATCCAGTTAGTAGGGTTTTAATTATTATGATGCTACTCTGTATAAGTTTATTATGAGATAAATTATAATCCCTTTTGTTGTTAAATTTTAAGAATAGTATGTTAAAACAAATATTATTGCTATTTTCTATATTATTTTGATGAACTCCCAATAATAGGCCTTGGGTTTATATTCTTGATAGAGATATCCATATTTTAAATTTGCATATATGTAATCTAAACTGTATCTTCTTTTGAAATAATACACTTTTAGAAAAAGGATCAAAGGGAAAATTACAACAAAAAGAATTAGAAGAGGTAATACTAAACTTAGACTATAGTAGTTATACTATTCAGAATAGCATTCATAATTCATATTCACTAAAATGTATTAAGAATCTCCAACTTATCTGCAAGACAGTAACCCTATCATATATGAAACTAAGTCTGGTTATAGGTAAATAAAAAGGAATATTGAAGCAGTATACATAGAATACTTATAGAATTTCTTCTAGCAATTAAAACATCTTTGGCGTATTACTTCTTTAATAGTGTAGAGCACTAATATTGCTACAAATGAAAATACTGAAAATACTAACTTAAAGTAAATTAAAGGGATTTGACGATTATAATTTTTCAAAACGCAATCTAAGTAATCTATTTAGGTTTAAATAGGCTAACCAAAAAATGATAGCACCTACATGAACCCTTTTTTTAATTTAAAATGATCAATTTATATTTTTATATTTATAAATAATTTTTACCTATTTAACTTCCTAGATTAAAAGTAGAAGCAGCTGATATGATTTAGAAGTAATTCGTTAGCATCTTCATATAAATTTTAAATCTCTGATTGAGTTAGATTTATTTTTAATTTCTTTTAAAACTATTTGGATAATTTTTGTAAAAAATATAAGTAAGAACTCTTTTTATCTATAATTCTTTATCACTTCTTGTCGTTAAATAGATTGAAAACAATATCCATATTATTACTAATACTAATTTTGCAAAACTTAATTTTGAATTTTTACACAAAGCGCATTCATATTTACCTTATCTGGTGTAGCTTTCTATCCAGCTTTAACCAAAAATCTTTTTAGTTAAATTTTCATTAGTATGAGACAATTCAATAATAAAAATGAATTTTTAACATAATAATAAAAGCAATTAAAGCCAAAAAAAAACGAATTTTTAAAGTTAAAATAAAAAGATTTTTTAAAGTTAAAATAAAAATCAAGCTAATTACATCACATTCTTCACATAATGGTCCAATGTAACCTTACTAACATGCTAAATTACCAAATGAATCTCCTACACAATTTTCTGGCCTATTTATACATTATATAATGTCTTCACTGTATTCTTTCTCCCTCCAGTATCCTGGCAACAAGGATATTTTACCATCAGTACAATTTCCTCCTTCTGGACAAGCGTAGCATCCTAAAAAATCTAACGTATATTTACCAGGCTCACAAGTTTAGCATTCTTATAAATTGCTATATTTATTAATCGTTTCTCCATATTGGCAATTTCTAAAATTAACTTAAATTAAGTATTAATAATCTAAATCATATTCGTTTGTTTAGTTATTAAAAATTTTTATAGAATCTGATTTAAATTCAAAATATGAAGTAGTGTTTGGTATTCCAACTAAAGTTAAATCAATGAAATTGAATAAATTAGATTTATGATCCATGTTTACTATTTAGTTACCTCGTATTGAATATTATTCTTTCTACTATGTTAGATTACTTATCTAAAAATATGCTTCAATTATTTCGCTGTTAAATAAAATATAAGGCTTTTAGCTTTAATCTCTAAGTTAGAATTCAAAGCTAGGGAGGATACCTCCACTTTTAAAATCGTTTAGCACAATAATCTATTTTTCTTAATTGATTGAATGATTTAAGCTATTTTGATTGTATAAATAAAGCTCAGATGGGTAGGAATACTAATTATTGCCATTATAAGAAGCCTAATTATTCGAGATAGAAGTTAAAGAATCTAGTTAAGGATTAATTCCTTAATTATATACTCCTCCACCTATCATAGCTTAGTTACTAATTATTGATGACTGAGCTATCAAAATTTTCTATAAAGAGGAGTTTTTTCCTAAAGAAGAAATATAAAATGCCCCACCATAACCTGTTAAAGCTTTGTTGTTTATAACAACAGTTGAATTTATTTAAAATTAGCATTCCTTATTTTTAAAAATTTCTTTAGTTTATAAATCAGAAAATTAAAAATGTACATCATTCTAATATAGGTTTAAATAAATTGCCCCTCCACTTTTAGAAGCATTGTTATTTTAAAAATAACTTTAGGATAAAGTGTTGTTGTTCTAACTCATTCCAAAAATAGAAATAGCTCCTCCAAATGAAGCCTGTTGTTTGTTTAAAATTACTGTTAAAGAGAAAATATTATGAAAAAATAAGAAAAATAAATACTTAGGAATTTGTAAAACGAGTGTTAGATATATTAAAAGACGTATAACTGAGCTAAATAGAAGAACCATAGCAACTATTAAGGCATTTTATTGAATCAAAAACAGCATCTTAATTAATTTTTAAACTGGAGTTAGTCATAACTATTAGCGATATTTTTTAAACTTAATTTGCTTGTAAGCTTTTCTAAATAAATCTATTTTTGTCTGAAATTTGCACAATATTACTAAATGTAGAATTTTAAATTTCAAGTTCTCCAAATTACATATTAATCAAACTTTATGTAAAAATGCATCCAAAAGTTTAAGTATTAAGTAATTTAATAAATGAGCTTGTTGATTAAATCAATAAAGGGCTCTTAGATTTTTGAACTCCTACTAAATTGATGAAATTACATTTATTTAATTTTACATTAGAATTTTAAGTATTAAAAATAGCCACAAAACTAAAATCTTTTATAGTTTTAGTATTGTCAAACTAGCTAGTAAATTTAGAAATTTAGGTCTAAGAAGCATTTAAATTCTGTATATTTGCATTCGAGTTTATAATATTTACAAATGAATTATTGTTCATTCCTAGAATATTTTAAATAACCACTTATGAAATGAATAAATTTCCTTATGAAATTTAAGAAATTTCATCTGACCTTTTAAATTTTAAAAAATAAATAAAATAAAAAAAATGTTTCAATAGAACAAAAAAAATTTACTGTATAAATATGGTATTTGAGTCTTCAGAATATGAATAAATATCACTGAAATTAGAGCTTAATATTTAAATATCAAAATTAGTGTTTAGGGAATTTATGAAGAAAGCAGATCCATCTGATTGAGAGTAACCCTATGAGAAGGAAGAGCAATTCACTAGCATGCTCAGAGTTTAACTTAAAGGATCTATATAAAGAAAAGTGCCAGTGTAGGAAGTAGATTATAAAAATTAACTATTTATGATTCTTAAGTTATTTGATTTTATTCTTGCACATCCACCTTGCTATTTAAATATTGCATTTTAATTGGAAATATCATATGAAGATTTTAAAAATGTGCAGTTTTAAATTTCAGCAACATCGCTTTAGACATACAAATAATTGTATTTGGAATTTGAATTTGAATTTTTGAAGAAAGTATCATTCAAAAAAACACTCCCGAGAGGATTTATTATCTAAATGGCTGTGGTTGATTGAGTTTCTGAATTAACTAATCCCATTAAATTGTTGTATTGAAAGCTAGATTTTTAAATATTTATTTAAGAATTCGAAGGAGATGATATAAAAATAGGATTAGAATATGTATTTGTCAATGATTAGATAAAAGTTGAGCTGTACACCTCTACACTTGTGAAATTAATTAAACTATTTTTATTGATATCTTAATTAATTATGTTTATTATAGAGTTGTCTTAAGAATTGATATTATTAGCCTTAAAGAGATTTAAATTTAGATTTGAAATATCACTGAAATAGACACAGCCTGCATACTAAGGAGATTTATCGTTTCTTTAAAAATTGTTGTCATTAGAGCAAGTTATATTATAAACTTAAACATTTTCTGATTAAGAAAGAGAAAAAATACCAATCTCAAAGTGATTTTTAAATGTTATATTTGATAAATTAATGTTATTTAATTTATTTATTTAAATAAAGTAAGTTATGTTATAGCTTTCTTCGTTTACATTTTAGGTATTTTAAATTGGGTAGTAAGTATTATTGAAACTTTCAAAATTTTCAAGAACAAAAGTATGCTTAGGAAGTAAATTAAAATAATAAATTGCACTGAAGAATAGATAAGAAGCTGCAGTATAAAATTAATTATTTCCTATTTAAATATTTGAAAAACTAAATTTATAGTCAAGCTGATTTTCACTGCTTATTGTGGAAAAAATTAATTGATTGCAAAATGTATTATTAATGATTTACAAATCATTTACTTAATACTAACTGGCTTAAAAAAGTTACCCAACAATTTTTGTTTGCTAATATTAACTAGAGCTGCATTTGTTTTCTGAAATAACTAAAGAGTTAATAATTACTTAAACATCGTTTAATTACTTTAAAATTTTAAAATTGTCATTCAAAGTACACTCAGTAATTTTGAAATTATTAAATATTATCTATTTTATTTAAAATAAAATTACATATTAATCATATTTTGCAAATAATTTCTTTAAAAAATTATTATTAATTTAACTAGGGAATATTAAAACAAAAAAAATATGGGAGAGATTATGATTAAAATTATTTATTTTTAATTTAAAAAAAAAAAGTTTTATTTTAAATTATACCCCCTCATTTAGCTATTATTATGATTAATATTTATTGAAAGGTTGATTATAAATCATTTAGCTTGTAAGTATATAAATAAATAGATAATTTACTGTGGAAGCATCTTATACTAGGGCAATTTAAGAGAGGTTAGAGAAATTTTAATTTTTGATTAAAATATTTTAGAAAACAACAGTAGAATTAACTGCATAAATTTGATAGCAGCTGACAGTATCGTTTAGAGAATAATTATTAATATTGCTGATAACGACAGAAGTACTCACTTATTAAAAAGACAAACCACATTACCTTTCTAAACTGTTGCTTATAATAAAATTAAACAACAGATTCTATAGGGCTAAGCTTTTAAATGATGAAAAATTGAGTAAGCCTGTTGCCTTTATTTGTGCCTATGTTGTAAAATTTAAGCTTAAAATATTAAGCTTTATAGAACTGCTAAAAGAGACATTAAATAGTTCCTCTTAAAAAGATATTTAGTTAGAAGGGTCTAAAAATATATTCACAGTAATTTATTTGATTCCACTTATAAAAAAGTAGTATTTTTAAACCTATTTTAAAATTATAGTAAGTTAGTTGATCAAAGTTTTTGATAAAATTTGCTTACTTTAAGGAAAAGCTAGATTAAGCTCTTTGAAGAAGTGAAAGGAGAGTCTATTGTTCCAAGACCATAAAAACTATCACTCTTCTGCTTTTCTGTGGTTGAAAAATAGAAATCCATTTAGCAACTCAAACATGCCTCAAGATTTTAAAGACAGTACCCGATTGGAAAATATGTGTTATGCTGTCTATATTATACCCAAATTGATTGAGTATCAGGCATATATGTCAAGTTTAAAGATTCCTCATTAAATTTATTTGATGTAAAGTAGATAAAAAATTCAAATAAGCCAGTTATTTTGTTGAATTTATATAAATAAACATGCCCACTTTCATTATCTCCAAATCCGATTAATTAAATTTCCTCAAAAGAATTTATATGATTAGGAACAGACTTTAGTTAATAAACTTTTTAGGTTTTTCCAGTAACAATATTAAAGCTGATAATTTAAAAATCTCCACATACAGCGATAAGATAAATGGTTTCTCCGTTATTATACAACTATCCGTAAACAGAATTTAAGCAATTATATTCAGCTTTATTTATTAAAAATTTAGGATGCTATAAAAATGAAAAAATTTTACTTATTTGTATTTTATAATTAAATTTTTAATTGTCTCCTGAATCCCAAATGTAGACATTACCAAAGACATCTAGGCCTACAATTTTTTTGTTGGGATGTGAGTAAAGAGCATAGCAAGTTTTATTAGCATCATCAATAGGATTACCAGAAGATAAAGATTTAAATACCCAATACTTTATATCAAAAAATTAAAATAAGAATTTTTATTTTTATTTTTTAAAAGGTAAGCCAAATATAACCCACACCGAATCTGTTTTATCTTCATGATAAGCTTCAACATATGAACTTATTTATTATAAATTTACATTAAAATAATAATATAAACCAATCCACTATTATTTAAAAAAAAATTTAATGATTTTTAATTATTTCTTGTTAATAAAAGAAAATTACTGAATATCTTGTGCTTTAAAATATTTCTTAATAGTGAATTATTTAGTCATCAACTAAAGTTACAAAGCAATAATTACAATTCTTAACTTATATGAACGAATTAACATAGGACTTTACATATGAAGGTATAGAAAAATCTATTATCCTTGGTCCTCCAATAGTATCTTTAGCAACTTAGAATGTTATGGATTAAGCAGTCACAAAATAATTAGTTTAATTATATACTACTTAGTATACTTTTGTAAATCCTGTAGCTAAATAGTCTATATTATTTTAAAGTTTAGTTAGTAACTAAAATTTTTAAATTAAATTTTCTAAAAATAATGAGATTATTAAAAAAGCTGGAATAAATTTAATCTTCAATTTTAATTATATTGAATTATTTTTAAATTTGTTATGTTTGATTAATTTACTTTGTTATAAATGTTATAAGCAGAGTAATTAAAGCATATCTTAAAATTATTTAACTTATAAAAGATTTAAAAAGTTAATAAAAAATAATTTTTAATGAATGAATAAATAAATAATTTTAAACTAAAAAATTACATTAATTTTAGTAAAACGTATTATTCAGATAATTATAGAAGTAATTAGAAGTCTAATGTACATAATATTAATCAATAGGTATTATTATTAAATTATTTTCAGGTAAAAAATACCATTAAACTAGCTAATTGGATGTACTTTACATTTAAGTATTATTTAAGTTTAAAAAAGTGACAGTATAGTTGTTATTATCTATTTGATTAATTTTAAAGTCTAGTCTATAAATGTTATTTTAGTCGCTAAAAAAAACACTTTCTTATTATTATGGCATCATAATGAATTTAATATTCATCAGAAAGCCATTTTATTATAGTATATCTTTTAATAAAAGAGTTTATGTTAATATTATTTTAAAATAATAAAGTTTATATTACTGATGCTTTATAAGGTTTAATATTTGAGAGTATTTCCTTGTAGAATTTGTATTATATTAATATAATAAGGAGAAGCTGCTACAAATAGAATGTCATAATTATCATGCTTATCTATATCAGCGTATTAACCATTGTAAACGGTTCCTTTTTTATAGAAGATTGATTCAAAGATTGATAATAATATTAAATTAATTTTTTACCATTAAATTGTAAATAGCCCGAAAAAACTGCAATTTATGTATTTAGATTTAGAACCCATGTTTAAAATCCAGATTTTTCTAAAATAGATATAAAAACTTAGCCATTTAAAAGAGTAAATGTTTTCAAAAATGAAGGTATTAGTTTATTATCTACTCCGTAATAGCATCCATTGAAGGAACTCACTACAGATAGGGTAAAAATATCGATTATGAAATTTTAGCATTTCTTTTGGACAATTACAGCATAATTTGTATTTTTTATACGATTTAAGAGATTGAATTCCTCCATGTAAATAACTTTTGTAGCTTCTAGGGTATAGGGTTCTGCCAAAAGTAATTGAAACTAATTAGATATCAATATTTTGTTTAGTTCTTCAACAAATTCCATTTAAGAAACAGTATAATCAGCTTTTGTAAATAAATAAAGTAGAATAAAATATGTTTGGTATTTTCTGTTAATAATTTACGTTTTATAGCATTTATTGTATTATTTTAGGATTTAGAAATATCTAGATAAAACACCACACTGTTTATATTGTTCACTTAATCACTTATGGTTTAAAATATAGTATTAACCAGCAAAAGGTTTGTCTTTGGTATTTTTAGATAATTGATAATCTGATAATGATTATTAAACCACGCCACTTTATTTATAATTGTAAAAATTTTAATAAAACAATATTTATTTCAAAAATATATACTATTCTCTTATAGATACTCTGGGCAATACTGGCTTGCTACAAGGCTAGCAAATTATGTTAACACGCTTAATATTACAAAAACTAAAAACATTTTGTATTTTTTATTGATTAATTTTTAGTTAATTAGATGAGTTTGTAATTAAATTGTTTCTTTTCTAATCTGAAATAAGTAGGAAAATAATTAAATATGTTTTTTATATATTTGACTAAATAGTAAATTCAAAATATTAAACACTGCTTCTAGCTTCAATAAGCTAATAAAGATTTGTTTATTTTTATGGAAAAACTTAATTTATTATTTCTTTTAATAGTCAAAAAGACTATACAATCAAATTGATTTTCTCTCTTTTATTTAAAAAAGGCCTATCTCTATTCATGTTTATTATTTTTATTATTTAATCAAAACTTAACTTAAAACTTGATTAATTTTTAGTCAAATTATTGTTAGTATATGGTAAATATATGATTACTTACATATATTGTTTTTTGATATCATAATAAATGTATGGTTATGTATTTAAATATGGTTATCTGAGTTTTTCTTAGTTTAAATGAATGATATTAATATTAGGTGATTGAAATTATATGAAATGTATATTTTTAAAGACAATATTAAAATTTTTAACTTTAAAAATGGATAGAGCTAAATATAAATATAAATTAATTGATTTCCATAAATAATAAAAAAATTGAATTAGCATTAATATTTTTAAAAAGAAAAGAAAAATTATAAAAATATTTGATTTAAAAAATAAAAAAACATTAACTTTTTTGATAAAATATATTTTCAATATTGTTTTTTATTATTGAGTTATTCTAATTTAGTTTTAAATTTCGTAGAATCTTAATTTGTTTGATTAGTAGATTTCGGTTCATTTATTAACTACATACTAAAGACAGAATCCGTCATTGATAAACAATCTTCTATTTTGAGAAAAATAAAATTTTATTTAAAAAAATAATTATAAAAAATTACATTTTGGACTTTAAATTTATATTTATGGACTTTATGTTTAGGTCATATTTGAGTTTAAATTCATCCAATTTATTACTGCATCTGATTCTTTAGTTATTTATTTTGAATCTCTTTGTTTAAATAGAATGTTTTTTTAATAGTCAGGATTAGTTTCAGGAAATTTTGACTCAATTATCTCTATTGATAATTATTTTTTATTAAGTTTAAAATATAAAATTAATTTAGTAAACTCACCTTTTGGTCTTATAATGCTGCTGAGGTATAATTTTCTCTAAGCTTAATTCATATTCTTTATTTATAAAAATATACTTTTTAGTTTTTATTATAAGTTACAACTCATAGCTTATTCGGACTATTTAACCTTAATACATTTTTATAGAGATGGAAATTTATTTAATAACATTTTAATTACTGATTAACATTATTTTGTCTCTATCATTTTTATTGAAATCATAATTAAGAATAAAGAATTAATTATAATCATCAATATAAAACTAATAATAATAAAATAGTTGTAGGTGTTATTTATAAAGACACATAAAAGTATTGTTAATGAGCATACTATTGATGAATAGTTATCCACCAAATTTATCTCGTCCAGCAAGTAAGGCTTTATTTTTCTAGCAATGACTCTATAAAAATTAATTATTAAGTAAATTACTGTCCCTTTTGTTGTTAGATTTTAAGAAAATAAATTTAAAACAAAAATTATTGTCATCCTCTATATGATTTTTATAAATTCCCAGTAATAAGCAACTTGTTTATATTCTTAATAAAGATAGCCAAATTTTAAGTTAGCCTCTATATAATCTAAGCTTTGTTTTTTTTTGAAAAGATAAATTCTCATAAAAAGCATAAAAGGGAGAACTGCTGCAAAGAGAATAAGAAGAGGTGTTACTAAAGTAATGCTGTAGAAATTATAATCTTAGGTGTAGCACTTATAATTCATGTTGGCTAACATATATTGTGTATTTCCAATTTTTCTACAAGAAACGACCTCAATCATATAGGACACTAAATCAGGTTAGAGATACATAAAAAGGAATATTGAAGCTGTATAAATGGAATACTTATAGAACTTCTTATAACCAAGAATACATTTTTGGCGAATAATTTCACTTATAGTGTAAAAAACTAGTATAGCTACAAATGAAAAAACTGAAAATAGCAACTTAAAGTAAATCAAAGGAATATTGCGGTTATAATTTTTCAAAACGCAATCTAAGTAATCTATTTAGGTTTAAATAGGTTAACCTATAAATTGTAATACTTATATGAATCCTTTTTTAAATAAAATTGATTAATTTATTTGAAATAGTAATTTGAAATAGATTTTACCAATTTAAAAGTTCAAATTAAATGTAGAGACTGAAGATATGATTTAGAAGTAGTTAGTTAATATTTTCATGTAAATTTAAAATTTTTGATTTCGGTGAATTAATTTCTATTATTTTTTAAAGCTGTTAGGATGATTTTTGTAAAAAGCGTGAACTAAAATTCTTGTAAATTAATTCTTTTTATCGCTTTTTATTGTTATAGTGATAGAAAAAAATAACCACAATATTATTAGAACTAATTTTATTATATTAAAACTTGAGTTCTTGCATTAAGTACATTGATATTTACTTAATCTAGTATAGCTCTCTATAGAATTTTATCCAAAAATCTATATTTTTATATTAATATTTAAAATATTTTTAGAATCAAGAAGATAATTCTTATTTAAAAAGTAAATTGAAATTTCTAAAGTATACTATTTTTGAATTAATTTTAAACTATTTACATCACATTCTTCGCATAGCGGTCCAACATAACCTTACTAACAAACTAAGTTACCATACGATTCTCCAACACAATTTTCAGGTCTATTTATACAATATATAATTTCTTCACTATCTTCTTACTCTCTCCAATATCCTGGTAGCAAGGAAATCTTACCGTTTGCACAGCTGCCCCCATTAGGGCAAGGGTAACATCCTGTATAATCTAAACTGAACTTACCAGGCTCACAAGTTTAGCATTCTAAAAAATTGCTATATTTCTTAATAATCTCTCCATGCTAGCAATTCCTAAAATTAACTTAAATTAAATATGAATAATCTAAATCATATGCTTAAGTTTAATTATTAAAGATGTGTATTGAATCAGATTTAAACTCATAAAACGAGATAGAATCTGGGATTCCAACTAAAGTTAACTCATCAAAATCAAATAAATTAGTTTTTTAATCCATATTTACTATCTAGTTTCCTCTAATGGAATATAATTCTTTCTATTTTGTTAGATTACTTATTTAAAAATATGCCGAAATTATTTGATTGTTAAATAAAACATAAGGTTTTTAATTTTGATCTCTCATTTAAAATTCAAAACTAGGAAGAACTCCACCACTTTTAAAATCGTTTAAGACAATAATCTATTTCTCTTAATTGAATGAATGATTAAAGGTGTTTTGATTGGTTAAATACAGCTCAGTGGGGTAAGAATATTAATTATCTCCATTATAAGAAGCCTAATTATGAGATACTGAACTTAAAGAATCTAATTAAGGATTAATTCCTTAATTATAAATCCCTCCTCCCATCATAGCTTGATTATTACTAATTTGTGATTGTGTTATTATAACATTTTACTATGTAGAATTAACTCCCTAGGAAGATATATATATAGCACCACCGTAACCTGTCAAAGCTTTGTTGTTCAAAAACTATGTTTCAGTTATTTACATTTAGAATGCCTTATTTATATTAAATTGAATAAATTTATTGTGAAAAAAAATATTTACATCATTCTAATAAACATTTAAATGTATTGCTCCTCCATTATAAGTAGCATTATTATTGTTAAAATAGCTTTAGAATAAAAAATTGTCATTCTAATTCATTCCAAATATAGAAATAGCTCCTCCAAACGAAGACTAGATTTTAATTATTTGTTATTGTTATTAAAAATTTATGAAAAATAATAAGATAATTACTTATGAATTTATAAACTGAGTATTAGATATATTAAATGAAGTGTAACTGAGATAAATAGATGATCCATAGCAATTATTTAGGCATTTTATTGAGTTGAATAATGTGTTTTAAATAATTTTTAAGCTTGAATTAGACATTATAATTAATGAACTGCTTTACTTTGAATTTTCTTATTGGTTAGATTAGATAATTCGATTTTTATTTAAAATTTGGGTAATGTTGTAAAATGTAGAGTTTTAAATTATAAGCTCTCCAAATTACATATTAATTAAGCTTTGTGTAAAAATGCATCCTAAAGTGTAAGAATTTTATAATATAATCAATGAATTACTTGATTATATCAAAAGGGGGTTCATAGAATTTTAGGTTCCTGATAAATTAGTGAAATTGCATTTAATGAAACTAACATTAGAATTTTAAGTGTAGATTATAGCGGCTAAAAAGAAATCCTTCAAATTTTTAGAACTATCAAATTAGCTTGTAAATGTGGGATATTAGGTCTAAAAAGCTTATAAGTTTTGTATAGTTGCATTAGAGTTTATAGCATTTACAAACGAGTTATTGTTCATTCCTAAAATATTTTAAGCAATTACCTTTGAAATGAGTATATTTCCTGACGAAATAGAAGAAATTTAATCAGACCTTTTATAAAAAGTTAATGAAATTTCTAATTATTTTTAATTGATATTACTATATGGATATCGAATTTGAGTCTTAAGAAAACGAAAATATATCAGTGAAATTAGAGTTTAATATTTAAAAATCTAATTTAGTGTTTTGAGACTAAACAAAAAGAGATGACCCGTCAGACTATGAGTAACCTTCTGAAAATGAAGACTAATTGATTAATATCTTTAGATTTTAACTTAATGGATCTATGTAAACAAATGAGCCAGAGTATGAAGTAGATTGCAAAAATTAGCTATTTAAGATTTATAAATTATTTGATTTTACTCTTGCACATCCACCTTGCTACTTAAAAATTGCTTTTTAATTTGTTGCATCATATGATGATTTAGAGAAAACGCAGCTTTAAAATATAGCAATATTGCTTTAGATATAGATATAATTATAAACAGAATTTGAATTAGAATTGTTGAATAGAATGTCATTTAAAAGAACGCTTCCAAGAGGATTTACTATTTAAATTGCTGTAGTTGATTGAGTTTCTGAATTAATAAGTCCAATCAAATTATTATCATGAAAGCTAGATTTTTCAATTTTTATTTAAGAATTAGAAGGAGACGATATGAAAATAGGATTAGAGTATGTATTTGTTAGGGATTAAATAAAATTTGAGTTGAAAACCTCCACATTTATAAGATTAATAATACTATTTTTACTGCTTTCTTGGTTAATTGAGCTTAGTATAGAATTATCAGAAGAATTAATATTACTAGCTCTAAAGAGGTTCAAATCAAGTTGTGAAATATCACTGAAATAAACACAACCTGCATATTATGAAGATTAGTAACTTCTTTAAAAACCTTAATCATTCGAGCAAGTGATATTATATATGTTAACATTCTAAGATGAAGATGCAGAAATAAGAGCTATCTCAAAGTGATTTTTAAATGTTATATTAGATAACGTTATATTACTTAATTTATTTAATTAAATGAAAAAGGTAGTATTAAAGCTTTATTTGTTAGTATTTTAAGTTGAATAGTTTGTGTTATTGAAGATGTCAATGTTTTGGAGAATAAATGTGTGCATAGGAAATAAATTAAAGTAATAAATTGCATTGAAGAATAGATAAGATGCTGTAGTATAAAATTGGTTATTCCTCATCTCAACATTTGAAAAGCTAAAAATAAAGTCAAGCTGATTTACGCTGCTTATAGTGGAAAATATTAATTGATTGCAAAATTAATTATTTATTATATGCAAATCATCAGCCAAATATTAGCTAGCTTGAAAAAGCTATCCAACTATTTATGACGATTAATTGTAGGATTAATTACATTTATTTTATTAAATTATAAAAGAATTAATGATCACTTACACATCATTTACCTATTTCAAAATTCTAAATTTATCACTGAATATGCAATTAGTTATGCTAACTCTGTTAAATATTATCTAATTTATTTTGAATAAAAATATTTAAAAAAGCAACCAGCATTAAATAAAATTTTTTATTATTTCAATAAATTGAAATCTGTTGTGTAAATTAAAGAGGGTGTTTTTTTAATATAATAATGCAAATATAAGATATCCTAAAAATAAATCAAGAAAAGCTTACTTTTGAGGTATCTTATACAAGAATGATTTGAGAAAGGTTTGAAAAGTTTTAATTTTAAATATTGATATCTTGCAAAATAATTGTAGAATTAACAGTATAAATCTAATAGCAATTTATAGCATTATTTTGAGAATAATTAGTAATGTTACTTAAAAGAACAGACATATTAATTTGTTAAAAAGCTAATCCACAAACGCCTTCTTAATCAGTACTTAAGTCAAAATTAAATAAAAGATTTTATAGTTATATGCTTTAAAATGAAGAAAAATGTAATAATTCTGAAGTCTTTATTTGAGCCTAATTTGTAACATCTTAACTTTATATGTTGATATTAATTGAACTGCTAAAAGAAAAATTAAACAATTCCTCTCTAAAAGTAATTTAATATTTAGGATCTATATAAATATTAGCAGTAATCTATTAAATTCCATTTACAAAATAGTAGTATTTTTAAATCTTATTTATAAAATTAAATGAATAATTAAAAAAATCCAAAAATAATGTTTACTTTAAGAATAAGCTAAATTATACTCTAAGAACTTGTGAAGGGAGATTCTTTTGTTCCAAGCCCATATAAATTATCATCCTATTAAGTTTCAGAAGCTGAAAAATAAAAATCCATTTAGCAACTCAAGCATGTTTATATATCTTAAAGACATTATCCTATAGGAAAGTAAATATTATGCTATCTATATTATATCCAGAGTTGCTAGGTATTAGACAGATATGATAGATTTAAAGATTATTCAGTGAATTTGTTTGATGTAAAATTAATAAAAAACTCAAACAAACCTGTTTTTGGATTAAATCTATATAAATAAACTTGAGCCTTTTCATTATCACCAAATCCGATTAATTAAATCTCTTCGAATGAATTTATATGATTAGGAATGGAATTTATTTTAATAATTTTTTAAGTTTTTCCAGTGACTGTGTTAAAGCTAATAATTTAAAAGTCTTCACAAACAGCTATAAGATAAATAGTCTAACCATCGTTATATAATTAGCCATAAACAGAGTTTAAACATTGATATTCAGCTTTATTTTATAAATTTCAGATTAATGTAAATATTAAATTAATTTTACCTATTTATATTTTATAATTAAACTTTTATTTTTAAGCTGAATCCCATACATATACATTACCTAAAACATCAAGCCCTACGATTTTTTAATTACTTTTTGAGTATAATGCATAGCATGTTTCATTAGAATCATCATCAGGATTGCCAGAAGACAATGTTAAATATTGCTTGTTCTTTATATCAATAAAATGAAATAAAAACTTTTCTTGCTAAGTTTTTTGTGGTAGGGCAAATAATACCCAGGTAGCATCTTATTATTCATCATAATAAGCATCAATATTAGTATTAATCTATAATAAATTTAGTCCAAATTATTATCCAATATCAACCATCTTTAATATTTTATATAAATAATTTAAATTAGTTATTTAATTTATGTAAAATCAAATTATTACTGAGCTAAATTCTTATTTGAGTATTTCTTAATAATAGATTGTTTAACTTTCTACTAAAATAACAAAACAGGTATCGCAATTCTGAACTTTAATCACTGAATTAGTAAATAATTTTACATTATTAGGTAATTATAATTATGTTATTGGTCCACCAACATAATCTTTAGCAATATTTAAATAAGTTGATTACCCCGTTACATAAAACAAACTTTAGTTGTAAATCACTTGGTAAATTCTAGTTACACCAGTAGCTAAATAAACTTTTTAATATTAATAAGAGTTAAAATAACTATTGTAGTATTTATTTTTTTAACTTTTTTGAACCAAAAAAAAATATATATATAGACTTTCAAAGTAAAGCCTAAAAAAAAATTAAGTAATAAAATTAATTTACTACTGAGTTATTAGTTATTTTACAGTAATTAATAAAATAAATGTTTTGTAATAATTACATTAATTTTAGTAAGTTTAATTATTTAGGTAATAGTAAAATGTGTTAGAACATTAAGAGAGATATGATTTTTATGTAGGTAGCACAAATAATTAATTTTCAGGTACATAATACCATTACGCATACTAGTAATCTATACTCATTATCTTTAGATTGTTTAGGTTGGGGAAAGCAGCAGTAAAATTATTATTACTAGTTTGATTAATCTATATGTCTATTCGGTAAATGTTTGTTCTATCAGTAAAATAAAGGCTCTACTACTAAGAGTTCATAATAAATTTTATATTTACTAGAGCACCAGTTTATTGTAATACGTCTATTTATTATAGATTTATAGTTATGACAATTTAAAATGAAAATAATAAATATATATTACTCATGCTTAATAGGGTTTGAAATTTAAATGGATTTCCTTCTATAATTTGTATTACATTAATATAGTAAGGTTATGCTATTACAAAAATTATGTCATATTGGTCATGCTTATCTAAATCAGTAAATTCAGATTATAAAACTGTACCTTTTTGATTAAAATTGGATTTTAATTGACGAAATATTTAAAAATTTTATACCATTAAGTTTCAGATATCCATAATAAGCAACCTAAGCTGTGTTATTATTAAATATCCACGTTTAATATCCATTAGGTTCGGTTATAGATATGAGCACGTAACCATTTGAAAGAGTGAATGTTTTCATAAAATTAGAAATCTATCTGTAATAGATTCCATTATAACATCCATTAAATGAGTTAACAATAGATAGAGTAAAGATATCTATTAAAAAGTTTTAGCACATTTTTTGTGCGACTACTACATAATTTGTATTACTTATGCGCTTTAAAAGATTAAATTCTTCTAAGTAAATTATCTTAGTAGCTTATAAGGTGTATGGCTCTGCTAAAAGAATTTAAAATTAATTTGAAATTAATATTTTGTTTAGCTCTTCAACGTATTCCATATTAACAATTGTGTAATCAGCTTTATCATTAAAATAGTAGAAATACATAAATTAAGCATAATACTAAGGATAAATTACATTTAATTGCTGCAATAGTATTATTTTATGGTAAAGATATATCTAAATAATATACGACGTTAGAGATACTATTGAGTATATCAGTTTAACTCTATAAAATAGTATTAACAAGTAAAATATTCGTCTTTGGTATTTTTAGATAATTAATAATCTTATAATCATCATTAAACCATGCCACTAAATTAATAAAAATGTCTATTAATAATATCTTTGAGATATCGTAAAATTTACTGTGTTCTGCTTTATACTCAGGGCAATACTGGCTGTTTACAAAAATATCTAAAAATGCTAGTATGTTTAACACTAATATATGTAAAACTTTCATATTTGCTTCTTTCTAACTTATTTTTGTTATTATGCTTTTGTTTGTCAAAGGTTTAGAAATTGATTTGAAAACGCACTTTTTGATTATTTGACTATTTCTTTTAAATCAATAAATTGTAAGGAGAGATCGCAATACCATTATTTCAAGAATTGATATCAAAAAAGTTAAAGTTAATGTAGAAAGATAAATAACTTACTTATGCGCTTAGGATTTAATACTCCCAATGAATGCTGCAGTAATTTTACATTTGAACAGTTAATAATATAATATAAATTTTATAGATTTAACAATTAATTTAGTTATTTGTACTTATTCTTCATAATCACACTCTTTTATTTTATTTAGTTTCAATACTTTCATACAAAATTTTATTTCTCTTTGGTTTTTTTGACATATATTTTCAATTAAATTAAATTTCCTTCTATTGAGGATTTATCATTTTCTATAAAATTTTCAAAATATTTAACCAGCCTAAGTCAGAACAAATTTTGATTTTAGTTAATAAAAAATCCGCATACATTAATAGTGATAATCAATTTTTTTATAATCATTAATATCACAAAAATTAATTCTATTTTTTAAAATTTTATTTAAATTTATTTTATTGAAATGATATTATTATACTTTTTAAAATTTTCGCTTTTTATATTTTAATTAATGTTTATGTTTTTGCCTTTTATTTTTGATTAAAATTGATAAATTTTGTGCTTTAATTTTTAAAATTATTTAAATAAATTTTATTAAATCTAAAATGAAAATAATGTTTAACAAAAATCTATAGAAATCATCAAAAAAAAGATTGAATAATTTATTGAATATTTTTTGATTTAATTTTTTTATAAAAATTATTAAATAGCTTCTTTTCAAAAAAAATAAATGATATAATAGAATTAATATTTTCGCTAATTCAAAGATGTTATTTATTTTTTAATTAAATAATCTTTCTTTAACTATATCTTAATAATAAAAAAGTTTGTTAACTCTTCATTGTAATCTCTTATTGATATCCATATTAATCTAAGGTAAATTAAATTTATTATAATAAAAAATTTTGTTTTTACTATACATATATATATATATATACCGTAGTTTCTCGATAAGAATGTCCGAACAAGATCCGAGAACATAGTCAAATTTATTTGAATTTTTTCTCTTGTTCGGAATTCGGATTTCTCCGAAATCCGAGGTCCGAGGTATCGAGCGTCTACGGTATATAGAAATGAATCCTAAGATTCAATCCTATAGCTATAACTATAAGGACATAGAATTAACAGTTTAATAAAAAGTTTATTTTTGTTTTTACTTTCAAATTTAATTTAATATTTAAACCAATATTGCCATAATAATTAATTTTTATTTATTTAAATTTTTAATAGTGTTAATTTTTCTTATATTTAAATTTAAAAACATATATATATTTATTAATTAATTTCTTATAATTTTATATTTATTTCTCTGTTTTTCCTTCTTATAATATTATAAATTTATTATATTTTCTTCAATATTTAAAAAGTAAAGATAAAATTGATGATATTGGTATATCATCATTAGTTTCTGATTTAGCAAACTGCACTAACCTCTCAAATTTGACACTTAATTTAAGGTAAAAACATTATATTTCCTTTTTTTATCATATTTTAATAAAAAAGCCTAAAAAACTATTTTCATTTGTTTTTAGTTTTTTTTAAATTATTTCCTTTTTAGATTTGGATAAAATTACTTTTTTTAAATTAACTTATTTTTAATTTCCAAGCTTTTTTTCAATTATTTATTAAGTTCTTTTTATTTCATATTTATTTTTTTCTTCATTTTTCCTTCTTTTTATCTTAAAAAAATATTATTATTTCTTCAATATTTTAAAAGTAACAATTAAGTTGGTAATGATGGAACCCGCAGGTTAGGTTCTGCTTTAGTAAAATGCACTAATATTTCAAATTTGACACTTATTTTATGGTAAAACAGTTTGTTTCTTTTGCTTCTTTTGGATAGTTAGTTAATTAGTTACATTTTTTAATAAAAAATGAATATCTAAAAAATAAATATTTATTCCTTTTCTTAGATTTTATTCAACTAATTTACTTGCCTTTGATTCTAATTATGTTTTTCAATTTAACTAACTCATTATTAATTTTTAATTTTTTGCTTAAATTATTAATTAATCACTCATATTTACATATATTTATTTATTTATTTATTTTTCTCTCTATCTAACTTATAAACTTATTAGATTTCTTCAATAATTTAATAGGAAAAATTAAATTGGTGCAAATGGAACCTAAGGATTAGTTTCTGCTTTAGCAAAGTGCCCTAATCTCTCGAATTTGACACTTAATTTACAGTAAAGGTGGTTCATTACTTTTTAATTGAGATATCCTGAACATTTCATTTTGTTTATTAGATTATATATATATTTTTTCTTTGTTTTTTGAATCATATTTATTTAACTAATTTTTAATTTTAATTGCTTATTTCTTATTATTTCATTTTTTTTTTCTTAAGTTTTGCTTCAATTAAATCAAAAATTTATTTTATTTTTTTCTCATATTTAAAAAGTGAAAATTACATTGATGCAAACAATGCCACAGACTTAGGTTCTGCTTTAGCAAATTGCACTAATCTCTCATATTTAAAACTTGATTTAGGGTAAAAATATTAATTTGTAAGTAAAAAAATGCACATTTTTATTTATTGGCTTTTTATGTGGTTTATATTTATTTGCTTTTGGTTCTGATTTTTAGTCTTTTAAGTAAGATCATTTTAAATTTCAGTACTTGCTATAATTATTTATTAATTTTTTGTTATTTAATAAAAATTATCTTCTTTTTTCCTTCTTAAAAACTTCGTTACTAAATACAATTTTCTTCAAATTTAAAAAAAGTTTTAATTAAATTGGTGATTAAGGGGTCTCAGGCTTAAGCTCTGCTTTAGCAAATTGTATTAATCTCTCTAAATTAATACTTAGCTTATTGTAAAAACAGTTTGTTTCTTTTAAATTGTTATATTTTTGAGTAATATAAAAAATGAAAAACAAAAAAATTTTTCATAATAAATTCAAATTTAATTTAACTAATTTTTAATTTTCAGCTCTAGCATACATTTTTCCATCTTTCTAACTTACAAAATAATTATATTTTCTTCAAAAATTAATTAAAAAGTTCCAATTAAATTGGGGAAAATGGTGTCTCATAGTTAGGTTCTGCTTCAGCAAATTACACTAATCTTTAAGATTTGACACTTGACTTATAGTAAAAAATTATAATTTATTGGATTGTGGTATTTTTTAATAAAAAAATGAATCATTTGTTAAATAAGCTTTATATTTGATTTATTTTTTTAAATCTTATTTACGTTTTTTTATTTCACTCATTTTAAATTTTCATATTTTGTCTGAATTATTTATTAATTTCTTATTATCTCATTTTTTTTTTTTGATTTTTCTTATAATTAATTCACATACAAAGTAACTAAGTTTCTTCAATATTAAAAAAGGAAAAATCATATTGATGTATATGGTGCCTCAGCATTAGGTTAAGGTTTAGCAAAATGCACTAGTTTATTAAATTTGAAACTTTATTTACAGTAAATACATTATTTTCATTTAGGTTATTATAAATTTTAATAAATTAATCAAAAACAAAAAGCTGATTTATTTATTTACTTTTTGATACCGATTATATTTTTTTAATTTTATTCATTTTTTATTTTAAAAATTAGCTTTTTTTTCTTTTTATTTGATATTTTTTTGTTCATTTTCCTTACTAATTGACTATTCCGATATTTAAAAAGTGGAAATTAAATTGGAGCAAATGGTTTCTCTTAATTAGGTTAGGCTTTAGCGAATTGCATAAATTTTTAAAATTTGACACTTGATTTATGGTAAAAATAGTTATTTCTTTTGCGAAATTTTTTAATAAAAAATGAAAAAAACGAAAATTCTTATTATTTAATTTATTAGCTATTTGATTTTAAATAACTTTTTTTAAGGTAGGGTAAATTATAAATAAAAGAATATATTTTAAAATGAATTAAAATAATTTTTTGCTTGTTTTATATGAGGTATGAATATTTTTTTAATTTTAATATAATAAGATTTATAGTATATAAAACTCTTTTAGTTATATAAAAGAATTCTTTATTCTAAAATTGTTTATTTTTTTCATGAGGTGTTTTTAATTTAAAAAAAATCTTTTGTTTGATAGATGATTTGAAATATTTTTTAGAATTAGTATAAATGAAAAAGCTATTTAAGAATGTAATTGAAAATTTATTTTTTTTGTTTTTATTTGACTTTTTTTAAAAGATAACATTCTATTTTTTACTTGTTTGTTTTTTAATTAATAGGATTAATCTAAAAAAGAGAATACATTTTTGATTTGAAAAGTTAATTAGTTTTTAAGTAGTTTAGGTCATTTAAACAAAGTCGTCTAAAATAGATTTATTCATTTATAATAAAGCATAAGCAGCAAAAATAGACCAGGAGACATTTTAGGAGTTAAATTTAAGAAGCTTGAGAGAACATTAATCCTAGTAACCAAATGAATTAGCAGAGAAACTAGTAATAATAACAAGAACAGCAGCAATAGCAGTAGATAGAGGACCATCCATGGGTTGGAGTAAGCATAAATAGTGAATAGCAAGAAAATGGTGATTAATCTGAAGATTAAGGGCAATAGGATGAGGGAAATTATGCATAATAGAATATGGGTGCCCCGCCTTTAACAGAGGAATAATTAAAAGAAGAAGTTAGCTTATTTTTTAACGTATTTGTAAATCCACCACTTATTTTTGGTAGCCTGACTGCAATAGCATTTGAAAATAGTTAAATAATATATTTTAATTAGAACATTCAGCAAGCATTCACTTATCTATCGCTATTCTTTTACTTAATAATGTCTTTATGTTACTGTTTTTAGTTCTTTAAAGTTCTGAGATCCTCGAAAATTAATTGGAAATCGCTGAGATACTTGAACTTCTTTGGATTTTTTTCAATATTGTTTCTAATGATCTTATTTATCATTAATAGCACAGTATAAAAGAGATATTTCGATTTAAGATGGTCTAGAATGGCATTAACTATTTTGGCGCTTTCTTAATATGTGCATTTAACTATAAGAAGATTTTATGGAGAGTTTGATATCACGCTTCCTGCTGTTTTTAATAGAATTTATTATTTAGTAATTCCCTTAAACGATCATGAAAAGGAAAATGCCTTTGTTTCTCTCACTGAATTATATGTAAAACTAAAATAATGCTGCTAGCCTCTCACTCTAATTTATTTCTTAATTTAAATTGTTTACCACATGAAAATGTACAAATGGGCACCTCCATTCTAATCCTTAACTCCTCCTTCTTTAGATATAGAATACGGATAAGAATAGTATTTATGGATAGCAATTGACCAACAAAGAACACTTTAAATGTTCAGTTTATTTATCATTCTTGGGTTACTGACTCTTGGTTGTTCTCCTTATTTTGGAATTTCTCATGAACATCAAAGCAGGCTTCCATATATATTGATATTCTTATAGTATACAACATATATTATGACCTACAAATTCTATTTAACTGGCCAGCTTTTGGCTCATGAATCTACTAACTTAGAGAAAATATTGACTCCAATATTTATAATCACAATTATTCCTCTATTTTCCACTCTTTTTATAAAAAGAGCACTTACAAAGCTCTATCGTTTGCCATCTACTGATTAGCAACAAATGTAGCAACACCAAATAGAGTTGTTTTCTTAATATAAACTAGAATTCCCTAGAAATTATCCAGATCCACCAGAATATGTGACTTCAATTTAGTAAAAACAATCACAAATGTATCAACTAGTAACAGCAGAGCAATTTGGAATAAGTTTTGTGCTGTTTATATACTAATTTGTAAATTTGAATCAGCTCTACTCTACTCATTAGCAAGAAACAGTAGGGCCTTAAATACAAGGATTTTATGATTTGATGATAGATATAAACGTTTATGTATTTATAATCCACACATTTATCTATCAAGTACTAAGCCAAACAGCCGAAAATATATTGAATTAAACAGAATATGGAGTTTTCAGCTTCTTATTTTTAGCAAATTATGTATTAACACTATAATGGAAACTAATATGTTTCTTGACTCTAATTTTAGTTACATCTTATATCATGAATTTTACTGAATAAGATACTGTATTTCACATAGGTCCAGCCATTTCCATTTTATGGATGCTCTTAATATATTCCATCAAGCAAGGTGCAGCCCCAAAAATGATATATGAATATGCTAAATTTGTCAAGATATAGTTTTTTTAAGGTCAATAAGATCAACAGAGAATAGAAATTTACAACAATTTTCTTTAAGATTTAAACAATATGATTTAAGGTAACCAATAAAACTAATAGTAAAATGTTAACAACAACAATAACAACAACAACAACAACAACAACAACAACAACAACAATAATAACAATAACAACAACAATTTAATTATCAATTTCTATAACTTGAATAATAATAACAATAACAATAATGCAAATATCGTTTATTGATGAAAGATAAAATAAAGTTTTACTTTGTTTGTATAAGTTGGTATTTAGTTATTTAATTGATCTCAATTATAAATTGTAAAAATATTAATTTTATTTTCTAAGTTTTTGCTCATCAATAATTGCATCTCTGTCTGTCGTCTGCAAATATCCATTTAAATTGTAATTTATAAATTATAGTATTATTTTCATGATAATTTATTAAATTTTATAAGTTAATATTAAATAATATCTAAAAGTTTTTAAGTATTCAATTAACTACTGATTTTTAATATTAGAATAAAAAAATTTTAGTTTTTTTTAGCAAAAAAATAAATTAAAGAAAAAAAATAATTTTAATAATAAAAAATGAATCAGATTAAATATTTTTATATTAAAGTAAAATTTATCAGTTTCTCAAAAGAATGAAATGTTTTGAGGAAAAATGTAAACATGATTAAATAATTTAATTTCTATTTTTGAAATCAAAATAATATAAATTTAAGATATTGTTTGAATTAATTTAAAAATTAGATAGATTTAATGCATAAAATTTTTGGTAAAATATGATAGCTAACTATCTTGATTTTGATTTACTATAAAAAGAATTCAAAAAGACTGGTCCAAATTAATTATCAAAATATAGAATGCAATATTTAATGAATTCGAGCGTAATTGTAATTTTAATAAACTAAACAATAGATAGATAGATAAATATATGATTTCTTAAATTATATTCAATATTTTATGAATAAAATCAAAGTTACAGGAAACTTAAATTAGACTTATGGCTAAACTTATTTATGCTATTTGATAGCTATTTTTTACTGAAAAACCAGTAGTTATCTGATTGCAGAAAATATTATCAGAAACCATTTTATTTTTATGAGGAGATTTAACTGCTTTACCAGGTATTTTCAAGATTGGATTTAGGTTTTTTTAAAAGTTTGTCATATTAATTAAAGTAAGATAAATAAATAAATACATGGTTGATTGAATGGTTTTTTCTAACAAAGATTATGCATCTGTATTTAGCTTTAGTAAACTACTATGCAAAATTATATATTATTTAATAAATAAATACTGTCTTTTTTTGCTTTCCTTGGAATAGAACTAATTAATTAATTGTTTATTTATTAATTGGTAATTAATGTTCACTATCATTAATTTTCTTTTAAAAAAATTAAAAATCTTAGCTTATTTATTTATTTTTGTTTGGTAATTAAAAAAGATTTAAGGAATAACTTTAAATTACATTAGCATGCAAAATCATGCTTTTTAGCATGGGGTATCTCCAAATGGAGACTCCAACAATATTTCAGCATCCGTTTAGAAAAACCCTCAATAGGACAAAAGGATTTCGCAGCAGGATATTTACATGCTTCAAAGAAAGGAGTCTAAACCTAATAATCATTCTGTAGCAAGTGGAAATGCAGTTAATAGCAATTAAAACAGTTCTAAATCCCTGTCTCTTAACAAGACAGAAATCAAATTTAGGCTTTAAAAAAGCGTTGATGCTTACCATGGTAATTAAAATATGCAAGAGAACAGTTCTCCCAATTAAAAGTTCCAATAGACGCATGAAAGATTGTACACAAAGCAAACAAGTCGTGAAGGTAGCAACAACAATCAATACATTAAGGACATCAGTTAAAGGCCAATGACTTAATCAGGATCTTTAACTAATAAATATATAGGAAATAACTCTCCAAACTCTAATGTAGGATTCAATTTAAGCATAAAAATATTATTATTTAGCGATTCTTGTTAACAGCAATAAAATATTTATGATATTTTTATTTGAAATTATAGCAGCTCCCTCTAATTAGCAAAGACAAAAAAGATAATAAGATTGGCAATCAAGTTGACTAAAATAATGAAATTATTTAGAAAATTCTTCAGCAGAATAAGCAATAAGGTTGTAGCACACCTCAAAAGAACCCTTCTTAGAATTAGAACTTTCTTCCTAGCCAAAAAACTTTACAAATGCTGACTAAAGAAGAACTCAATTAAGTGAAACATTACGATGATTTGCAAAATAAGTTTAATAATAAGTCTTATTCGTAAAGCAAGAGTCAATTGCCTCACTTTCAATCTTAGTTAAAACTAAGCGCTAGGGAATCAATTGATAATATAGCTCATACAGTAGGAATAACTTAAACAAATTCAAATTTAGGAAGTAGTTCCAAACAGTAAATCAGTTTATAGTTATAGACGAGTAACTTATAATAACACACAGCAGCTTTCACACAGAGTAACCTCTTAAAGCACTTGAACAATCACCAATAAAATACTATTCCTTGTAATTCTCCTTAACTTCTTAATAAATAAAATCAAACATAGTTAGTAAGCGAGTATTCATACCAGGCAAGTGCTCTCAAAAATCACTCAGTTTAGGAAATTACAGAGAGTCCTAGAAAAATGGCTTTTGTCAGTTAGAAGGATTTAAAAAGCCCACAAGATTCATCTAACAAAATTGCTAACTTCTTTTTCCCTCAAGGGTGTCATAATACTGATGAAATAAAACCTGAGCAGCACTAGAATGATTACTAACTTGATTAGAATTAATTAGAAAGTCAAGCGAATAATTTAGAAACATCAAATAACAATGAATATTATTCCAAGATTAAAGACAAACAGATGTCTCTTAGACAACTTAATACCAATTTTGTGCATAGAAAAGGCAGTTAGGTCTAAAGCGATGCTACTCAGTCGCCTATAGTTACTCCAACAGAAACGACCATGAGACTCATTCAGCAAAATTAGCTTAAAGTCAAAGTATTGTTGGATAGTTCTAAAGCTAGAAAATCATATGGAGAGCTTCAAGAAATACTCCAGCCTGATAAAATAAAGCCTTTCAATACTTACATTTCAAAAAGTAAGCTTTTCTAAGAATTAAAAGACAGCTCCGAAACTTCATCTTCTAAGTCTGCTGCAGCTACAAACAATCAAAGTTTTCATAGAGCTTTTACTGCTTCATAAACATTTTAATAAAACTCCACTGTATAAACTCATAATTTACCTACAAGAGGTTCTTAGAGACCTAATTCTCCATTTAAGACATCTACTATTTCTTCGCCATTATCTCAGCACGTTCATAATTAAAAGTCACACAATAATTAAACCTGGATTGATAACATAAGAAAAATGCAAAATCCACTCTACATTTAAGGAACTGAGGAAATAGAGGAATCACTTAAAAAGGAGTTGCCAAATATAAATTCCGATGTGCCATCAAACAGAAATGAAGTCACCACACTTTAAAAGTGGTTTGAATCATCAATAAAAAGCTTTCAATAAAGTGATATCTAAAAGCAATTCAAATATCTATACGTCACTTTCAATGAACTAGTAAGATAAATTACACTCGATTGTGCAGAAAGAGGGTATTTTTTAAAAGTAAATTAATAAATTAATTAACAAAATAATAAACACATTATTTTTCTATTTCATCTATTAAATTTAATTTTTAATGAAAGTAACTTTATCAGAACTTTAAAAAGTTAAATTGAGAATATTTTTTTTTATATTCATAAAAATACTTTCTTATTTAGATATTTTAGAGTATTTTGAATAAAACCATTAAATTATTTTTTTATAAATCCATTTAGGAAATAGTTTTCAAAATAGTAGAATATTACTAAAAGCAAATCACAGAAGTTAATGATGAGATATAAATTGAAAAATCCAAGAGTAAGGATGAGGTTATAAACACCAGAAGAGTATATGAGGGGATTTTCTTAAAAAAGGAAGCAGAGTTTGCAGAAATTAAGAAGCTCAACCAAGAATACCTTGCTAATTAGGAAGGTGTAAATAAAACAATAACCTCTCTTCAAACTAGGGAAAAGGATCTTAATGAACAATTAAATAATCTTAAATCAATTTCTTAGTTCCTAAAAGTATAACTTAAAAAGCTAAGTGAAGACAATCTCAAATTAAGAATGAAGCTCAAGAAAAGAAAGTATAATTTAGATGGAAAGATAGTCAAATAAATTGAGAGCGATCCTCAATTTGCTTAAGAAATCATGTATTTTTTTTTAATTTAAGATAAAAATTTAAACATTGCAATAAAATTTAATTTGATCTTTTTTTGCTCAAAATATATATTTTTATTTTTAAATAAATTAAAAGCTAATTTTTATGATTAAATAAATTAAAAATTAATTTTTATTTAGATTCAATATAATAATTTTATTTATGAAATATCTAAAAATAGATAATAAAACCAAGGCATGTAAAATTTAATTAAGAAGGGGGAACAGCAATAATCAGACAAGAAATTAAGTACAAAGAAATAAATAAAAAAGTAATAAACAAATAAATAAAATATCAAAGTAAGACTATAATTTATATCGTTTTTATTATTAAATCAATAGTTAAAGAAATTCTACTTCAAGTTTTATAGAGGTTCCTTCATTCACTAGTTTAGTTAGATTAAATAAAAACAATAAAGAAATTTCTAATTTTAGCAGTGATTCAGATACTTCTTTCGATGACTTCAAAAAAAATAAGAATGCTAAGGATGAATTTTCTTTATTACAACCATATATTCGCAAGCATACTATTGAACAATAAACTCCTATGTTAAATCATCTCTATTTATAGAATTCAGCAAGTAAATAAAAATCTCGTAGAAATAGCACAGCTAGTAATAGGAGCTCTAACTAAATAGCTATCAAAGATTTTAAAAGAAATAGTGTTACCTCATAAACAGGTATTCCAGGAGTTACACCCAATATGGATATCAATAAGAAAATATTATAAATTGCTATTTAGGAGCAAATAGAAGAAAATGAAATAAGCAGTTTTTCTTCAGAAGATAGCAAATTAATAATTGATGAGGCATAAAATGATATGGTTGATATAGCTCATTTGAACGCAATTGGATTCTAAGATATAGATTCTGTTGTTAAAAAGGAATGTGCAGAGACTTAAGTAAATGCTTCTCTGATCTAATTTGGTTGTGAGAGTGTCGAAATTTAGACTGATTTAAAGAACTTGACTGATTAAAAATATGATGAATTTTTGATTAATTATGAAGAACTGGATTCCTTGATTGATTTCAGAATTTCAGGAATAAAATAATTTTAGATATTCTTAGAACAAGAAAATAAGACAGTCAATATTGCTGAATTGCAAAAAGATATTGTTCCTTCTGGCTTCAAACCACTCAAAATGCCTGCAAATGTTTACAAAGGAAAATTCAATAAATTCGAAAAACTTTATGAAGAAAGCTTGCAAGAAGTAGCCTTAGTGAATCAGCAGCTAGAAAAAATGAATATAGAAAAAAACTAGCTATTTATAAGAGAAAAAGAACTTTTAGAAGAAATCAGTCAAATCAGAATACAGCTAAAAAAAGAAAAGGAGGAAGAACAAAGAAGAATTCAAGAACTTGAGAGAAAAAGGAAGGAAGAAGAGGAAGAAGAAAAAAAGAGAAAAAAGAAAGCACAAGAAATACCTGATAAATGGAAAAACTATCAGCATCTAGTTTACAAAAAGAAATTCAATCAAGGTAAATTATCAGTTTATTTGAAATTAATTTTCTATGCTAAAATTGTTCATTTTAATTTGAAAGTTTAATAAAATTTACAAATTGTTTAAATTAATTTAATTATTTATTTTTACAAAAAATAGATGGAAGCCCTAACAATTACATTCAGTCAAATGCTCCAAAGCTTGGTTAGAGAGCTATTATTGATTTTGACAAACAATATTAGACAGATCTTGGATAAATTATTATTGATAAGCTTTAGAACAAAAAATACAACAAATTTAAGAATTTCATGCCCGTTTCTACAATCCTTAAGCAGATCAACTTGATTTATTAAGATCGTATTAAATAAGTGTAAGAAAACCCTAGATTTAAGGAAATATCATGTCCTAACTTTTCTTATATTTTCCTCACTAAGATTTTCGGTCTCAAAAAGATTGTTGATTAGAAATTTATTATATTTATTCTTAGTTTGAAAAGGTACATGCAAATATTTAGGATAAACATGTTTGCACGTTTCCTTGGAATCCTAGAGTAAAAGAGCTTGAATTTCACTCTCGACGAATTCAACAAATACATAGAAACTTTAGACTACATATAAAACTAATGCAATATCGGAAAGGATCTTGAAATTTCAGAATCAGAAACTAAATATTACGTTCCCTACATAAAAGTTGCTGCCTTTGTTGGTAATTTTTTTATTGATTCATTCTTAGAATTCTTTTTCTTGGTTATATTTTCTTAAATTTTTAAAATAAATTTGCTACTTGTTGAAATATTACATTTTCATTTAAAGAAATGAATCCCCAAATTCTAAAAATATTCGAAAAAAAATTAATTTATTTCTTAAAAATAAATTTAATGATTTTTGAAACTTGAAAGGTTTTTAAATTAACTTTTTATTGATTTTAAAACATTGTTTTTGAACAATTCAGGCCAGAGTTTTTTAAAATCAGCTTAGTTTTTATTATAATTTTTTTTAAATTTAATAAAATTGTTTAAATTTTAGGCAACTTTGCTGATGCGAGATTCACAACGGAGGAAACTACAGAATTTAAAAAAGAAGTGGATTAGTTGAAAGAAAATGATCCAAGATATCCAAATGTTTAAGTTACAGATTTTGATGTTTTTGTTCACAAAATGCTTAATAAATATAGAATGCTTGTAAATAGAGCTAAGACTTACGTTATTAATGCTTTCAGTAAAAATATTGACAATTAATTCATTCAGTTTTTATAAATATAAATTTGTTATTATTCAGATGCTAGTGACTTGGATGGAAACGGAGTATGCAATTTAGAAGAATTCTTGATTCTTAACAGAAACATTGAAGCTGATAATTACAATGAAGAAATTCTCACTGAAATATTTAATGAAAATGCTGACAGCTTTGAGGAAGGAGAGCCAAATTTAACTTTCAATAAATTTGCTGTCGTCTGCGTTGATTTTAACCTTTTCTCTGATGAAGCTCAAGATAAATTCTTAAATATCAGACTTAAGAGGGAAATAGACCTAAAGTTCGAAGATTTGAAAAAAGTTTGGCCTTAGAAAAAGCAAGATTATGAGAGAAAAATTAATTCATTTAAATTTACTGATCAAAAAATAAAAGATAAATGGATGGAAATTACTAATGTGTTAAATGAAAGATTAACAAGCAATGAAAGTTAAGAGCTCAAACCACTGTTGATAGCTGAGAAAATCTTGGAAAGAGAACTAGAATTCCTAGAAATATTCGAGCAAGAAGGATTTGAAGACGAAGAAGCTTTAAATAAGTACATGACAACAGACGAAGTGAAAGCAAAAATCACTCACTTACCTGAAAATGCATAATAGCAAGCAATTGGAAAAATTAAACACTCTCTATCTAGAAAATCAACTTTCAGTCTTTCTTAAACATTAATAACTGAAGATTAAACACAGATAAAAGCCTTCTTATAAAGTATAACTTAAACAACTGAAAAAGATCTTAAAAAAGCAAAGGCCTCAATCAAAACCGCTCTGTAAGGCAAGTTGGAATAATACGATGAAGATCAATTGGTGAAATAAATTGATCTCTTACTCGCACAAAATCAGAATCAAAATTAAACTCCTAGAGATAATGTAAAAAGATAAGACAGTTTCAGGCTAATAAAAAACAACAGTGAATAATCTGTTTCCGAGTAACTTAGCAAATAACAAATCGAATTGCTAATATTTGCTAAATAAGAAATTGAAAATTCAGCAAAGAAATGAACAAAAAATAAGTTTGTTGAACAGAAAAATAAAAAATAATTAATAAAATAAATACTTCAATATTAAAATAAGAAACAAATAAATTTAGTTAAATTATAAACACCATCTCACAAAATGAATAAATAAATAATTTTATTTATATTAATTAATTTAAGATAAACAAAACCATTTCAAGATCAATTGACTTAACTACAACAAAAAAAAAATCTTTTAAAATAAAATAAAATGAAACAATTAATCCAATCTTTATTTTAAGGATTAAAGTTATTATGAACATTCTTAAAAATAAATAAATAAATAAAATTTGTACTCATTTAAAACTTTATTACAATAAATAAAACTACTTAAGAAAATAAATAAATATTCAAGTTCTATAAAATTATATTAAAAAATATTAATAATTTACTGAGTATTTAATTATCTATCTATCTATCTTCCAAATGTATTCAGTTAATCATTATTAAAAATTGATATTCTTAGAAAATAATTATATTTTATTATGAATATGAATGAATGATAAAATTGGGTTATTATTTATATATATAACAGTTCCACAATATTGCTGTAGTGAATTATGCATAATTTTATTTTATATTAAGTTTTTCATATAAAATTTTTAATTAAATTTCTGCCAAAAAAGTTAAATACTGATTTAGATTTTCTAATAATTATATATAGAATTAATATATTTAGAATAATATTTTTATAAAATTAAAATAAATTTAAATAATGAAAAAAATAAATATCAAATTTGTTTGGTTCTTTATGAGATTTGATGATTGATAGATAGATGGAAGAAAGGAAGATAATAATTTACATAAATTTAATAAATTTTAATGGTTTTTTTTATATAAATTGTGTAATTTAGAGTCTTTAATTAATTTCATAGTATGTTTAGCTAATTAGAATGTGAATTTATATATCTATTTATCAATTAATTAACAAGTCTTTATTAGTTTTTGAAAAATTTGATGATTGATATGAACACTAATTAAATGAAGATTATATATAATTAAATATATTTAATAAATTTAACATAGTAAATCTTAAATATATTTTAGGAAGTAGAAAGAGGGAGGAATGGTTAAAATAGATCCTACAAATAAGTGGTCCACCACAAAATTAGTAAAGGAGACTGATTCGCATGTATTTTATAGAGACAATCTGGGCAAAGTGAGAAGTTTTAGGAAAGACACGCCCATCTCTAAGGACTTTATTAGATTAAGATTTATGGAAAATTTTTGGAGATGGTGGAGATTTAAAACTCCCGATCTCAGAATGGCTCTTACGCCCGTAGCTTTAAGTTTAGTTTCTGGCCTAATTATTTATAATTTATCAATATGGGTATCAGAGCATGATGTTATGATACAAGAGAGAGCAAAATTGCCAAAAGAATTTACAAAAGAAAATGTAGAAGCCTTCAAAAAGCAGAGATAATAAATGTAAGGCGAAGGTTAAGGCAACGCATAGAACTGATTGATAAATCTATCTTTCTAATTCATTACTCAAAAACTGACTAAGCAAATTTTAATTCAAAAGAAAGTTAATTAAAGTATTTATTATATATCCAACTTCACTTGTCTGTAATCATTTTAGCTTATCATTTGCCATCATTTAACTTATTTTTCATTTATTTTTATACATTTACCAACAGAAACTTTGTTTCTGATGCTTATAAATCCAATCAATCAATATCAATTGATCAATCTAATAGAATATTCTTTTTTGTCTCAAAAGCATAAATTTACTAAAAGCAAGTTTTAATTAAAATAAATTTAAATTATAAAATGAAATACTTTAAAAATATTTTAAAATTAAATATGAAAAAATTCTAAAATTTGATAATATGGTTATTTATTAATGAATAATAAATAAATTCTATTTTGTTTTATCTACATTTTAAGGAAAGTTAATATAGAAAAAGTAAATAATTAGTTCAGATATTACTTGCTTACTTTTTTTTAATAAACACACTAAAAAATTAGACTGAAATTTAACAGTGTAAAATTTAATACGAAGCGAAATGTAAAAAAAGGAGATTAAAATAACTGAAAATAAAAACTTAAATTAAATAAGACATTTAAATTGTTTTGACAAAGTAACTAGAGGATTAATGAAATTAATCTAAATTAAATAAATATTTTTAAAGTTTACTTTGAAGGTAAGATTTGTTAATTTCAAGTCAGTTGGTTGAAGCTGGAATTAGTCCTTAAAGGAGTAAAGAATACTTCAAAAAACTATTAGGCTTACATTTCACTTTAGTAACGCAAATACTTGAATTCATAAAATTGAACTCAGTTTTTCAAATAGATTGTTAACAATAAAATAAATAATTAAAGGCAAATTCAAAATATTATTAAGAAATTTAAGCGATAAAAATAGATAAGCAACTTAATGGATCAATGAATGAATATATGAAGTGAAAGCTAAAATGTTAATTGGTGTAAATTTTACATGGCTTTTTTGTTTGCTTTATATCTTTAGTTTCTGTTGATTTTTCTTGAGTGTATTGAGTAATTTAACTTTATTTGCATAGGAATTTAATGGTTTATTTGATTTTTAAAAGAAAATAGTTATTGTCAATCTTGTTAATAAATAAATAAAATCAAATTAATTTATTAATTACTATAAACAAAAAAGCTTATTCATTCATTCATCTATTTTAAACAAACAATTAAACAAAAAAGAAAGAAAGCTTTAATAAATTACATAAAAACTAGATAATCATTTTATCTCCAAAGTATTGTTAGCAAAAAAAAGCATTAATCTAGCCAAATATTATGCAAGGTTTAAAATTACCATATTAAAAGCATGCAGACGAGGATGAAGAAACTAGTCCTCAAAGTAAATTTTTCCTTTCCTATTAGCAATTCTTATAAATTATCTTATTTCCCTTTATTTATCGCCCCATTATTGAAAATAAAGCTCAAGTTTTATCATTTTTGCCAATAGTTTTCTCTAAATCAAAAAAATAATTCCAAATTTCTAAATAAGAATGAACAAAAACCAAAAGGAAACAGAGTATTAGACTATTTTTGGGATATTAGCAATAGCTGGCAAGATTTTTAGGCTATTTATAAAAAAATATGAACATAATTTTTATATAGAATTTGAAAATAAATTGATAGTTAGATTAAATGATTTTGTTATAATTAGATGGACAAGTTGTGAACAATGAGAACCATGAAACAAATAGGTCTTGTATTATTGAAGATAATCATAAAAAAATGGAAACATAGTTTAATCAAAGCTATATGGTTACTTACACACAAGGCAATATGACTACCAACTCGAATAATATAAGCGTTTCGAAGGTAGATTTGAATTCAATTTAGGGAAGGTATAAATCTGCGAATAAATAGCTGAGTTAAGATATGTAGGAATATATTATGGATAATAATAGCTTATAGAATAACGAAGATAACAGAAATGATAACAATTAGATTATTCCTTTGGAAATTTAAAATGAAATGCTAGATTACCACACAAAAAATTAGAATGGCAAATAGCAATAAAACTCAAAGTAAGCAGCGAAATAGCTTTAGTATAAAAAGAGATAGGCAGGTTTGATTATTGAAATACCCAATTCGGATGAAGAGAGAAAAGCTAAGCAAGATGCTTATAACAAAATGGTTCTTTAATAACAAATGATTATGTAGAACGGAAATGGTAACAGTAGTAATAGACGTTAATTAAATCCGGACAAAGAAAAGAAAGGAGAAGGCATGGAAAATCAAGAAAGTGCTAGAGTTAATGAAATCATTAAGAATAACTAAATAGATGTAGAAAATTTGGAAACCATTTAAATTGATTATGATTTCGAAACAATTGAAGGACTCACTGACGACCAGTGTTTAGAACTTTACTGCGAAGGTAGTGTAAAGCTAAAAAATTAGTCACGTTTATTTTGTAAACTAGCCTATGAGCATCTGCTTGTTGAAAAAATACGCTCTACAACGAGACTAGTTTACACTAATTTGGGAATCGTCAACAATGGCAATTTGAATTCTAGCGATTTTATTTCCGAATACATAGTGCAGCCTTTAAAAAGAGAAAACACTAAATTTAGAACTTAAGATATTAGTGAAGCATTTACAGTTTAGTGCTCTGATTACATACACTTCAACATTAAAAAATAAATTAGTAGAGCAGTTAGATTGTTTATTGTGCTATCGATTATTATGCTCATCTCTTTCGTCCTTAAAATTTAAGATTCTGCATATGAAAAAGATGTCACTCTTTAAATATGTTTTATCCTCTTAGGACTTAGTTAATTCGCTTCAACTTACTTTTATATATCAGGAATATACGCATGCAGCAATGAATATATAAGAAAAGGAATCTTCCTAAACCAAGTCTACTTCTTTGCCAGCATAGGCCAATTTATATTTGAAAGCATAACTCTCAGCTACTTTAGCCAAATAGCAAATAACACTCTACAAACAAGAACTAACTTCAAGCAAGTTATATATTACTATTTTAGCTTCATCATTTCCTTTATCGTCTGTCCTTACGTATATAAAATTAATAAAAAAACTACCTCTGCTGTCCGCAGAATAATTAAAATTGTCTCCGACGAATATATTGATTGAAATTATTTTATATTTTAACCAACCAAATTATTCTAACCCTTTGCTTAACAATCTACTTATTCTTCCAACATACAAAAAAACAACAAACCAACCTACCAATTATCTATTTTATCTACCTACATATCTTTTAACTATAAGCTCTAAATAAATATTATTTTTATTCATTCATTAATTAGTTCTGATTAATTATATAAACTAAATTCATTTATTCTTATAATTTTTTAAATCAATAAACAATAAACTCATTAGACACACAATAAAATCATAAATAAGAACTTATTTTAAAAATAACTTTTCATAAAATCTTATTTAATAAAATAGATAAAACTTTTAAGTATTTTCATTGTAGTAAAAATATTTTCAAAAACAAATTAATAAATTACATACATAAACATAAATAACAATATTGAAAACACTATGAATAACATTAAATATTAATTAATTCAACATCTTAAAACATCTTTATTGATTATTAAATTACTCTTTAATTTTCAGTTGTTGATCTAACTAAAATGAACACCAAAAATAAATTAAAAAAAAATAGTTTTTAAATTCACTTAAAAACATTTAAATAAAAAAAATCAAACTTTAACATATTGTTTTGTGTTAATTTTTTATTTATTAAAATAAAATAACTCAAAGATTGAGTATATGTATTATTTTGGTTTTTAAAATCTAGAAATAAAAATAATATCAAAAAAGTTACATTTTTGGTCAGTTATTTTAGATTGATAACAAATAGTAAAAAGACAATCTAAATAGAAAAAGAGTTTTTGTAGTATTGGTTTTTTTATGTAGGTACTCAAATTTATTTATAATTTTTATTTGTAAAATACATTAATAATCTTATATAATTTTGTTAGTTCATTAAATTTAAATATGATTTTTATATTTGCTTGGTTTTTGAGATCAAAATTTTTCTAATTCATCTGTTTCTAAAAAATATAGTAACGAGAATGTGTTTGAGGTATCAAAACCATAAATATGAAATCTTATAAATTCTAATGATTTATCTTTAAGGAACTCACATTAAAGGAAGTTAATATTTTTGTAAAAAGGATAATCAGAAATAGCAACATATTATTAACTTATATTAAATCTCATCTCTAAGTATTTAGGAATATTTCCTTATTTAATTAAATTTCCTCTAACTATATTAATTCTAGGTTCATATAATCCATTTGAATTTGCATAATATTACTAAAATAAATCTTATTAACGAAATTTTGTATTTTAAGTACAAGACATTTAAATTTTAACATAATTAATTTATTAAAATTAATCAATATTAAATATCAATTTATATGTTTTTTGCATATTTATAGAACAAATATCAACCTATGCCATATTCGAAAAGTTAGCTTAATAATTCCTAGAAAATGGTATTTCTTAGTAGGGATATGGCAATTTAAATACTTTTATTCTGTGATAGTCAAAGTTATCAGCATTAAAAAATTCAAAATAAATTGGAAAAAGATATTTAAACAATTTCAATGAAACCATCTCCATAATAAATTAATTATTAATATATTATTTTCTAGCAATACTAGTTTACTTATTGGCTTTAACCTGATTCATAATTTCTAAATAATTTCCAAGTTATTCTTAAAATAAAACATCCTTACTTAATTAACCCTAAATTTGTTAAATACATTTGTCATAATCTTATAAACTGTTTTAGACAATTCTTTTTATCTAGTTAGCAATATCTTCAATAGGTTAAATAGGAAGCAGCTCATTTAATTATTTTTTAAATAGTGAAATACTGTTTTCTTAAGCATTTTTAATGATTTGACTTCCTTCAGGTATTTATTAATGTAGCAGGCAATTTATATTCACTAAACTCTATATTTATTCAGCTAATAAAGTATTATTATTATTATTCGTGTTCTATGGGATATTTTTATTTTAAATCAGCTCATTATAATTAGGTATAAATTATTTAATTTCTTAATTATCAAAAAAATCTATATTTAGAATCAGATTATTAACTGCATTTTAGATTTATTTAGGTTAATGAAATATTTTTTTCTCAAAATCACTAACTATTTTTCTACTTTTTTCTAAATATTCTAAGTTTTTTATTTTTGTTTTGTCAATTTCATTAATTAGCTCAGTCAATAAATTTTCTGAGTATATTTCTTCTTCGAATATACTATGTAGTTTCTCTATTTAAAAGAATGCATTGTAGTATGATTGTTTTTAATCAATTTCATCATAAAACGCTTTTAAAATATTAAAAGTTTACTCTTACTGTTTTTCAATTGACTCAAAAATAGAAGATTAAAGCTCCTTGAAGTAATTTATAACCTTTAATTACATTTCATTTCTTGCTTAAGTTTTGTCTGTAGCTAAATAATCCTTTAGCTCATCAGATATAAGAATTGGCCAGTTCTAAATTGGTTAATTATACTCATTTTCTTTTATATCTTGAATTGAGACATATTTACAAGCATTTGTATTGCTCTTTAAAATGCATGAATAACATTTCATTTTATTTTGCTCTCTTAGATCATTACTTATATATTCAATTTATTTTCTTTTGTGCAATAAGCATTAGTTTGCTTAAGGTTCTGATATTACTTAAAGCTAGTCCATATCTTTTTTATTTTCAAGTTTAATTTATTTATTATTAAATTAATATAATTACTTATTATTTAACACTCTTAAAATGCTTAAATTTGAAAAATACAATCAAAAAATTCTTTCTTTTTTTAAAATTATATATCATTTTTTTAATAAATAGGTTGCTAAATATAAAAATAAATAAAGATATCAATTATTAAAAATATAACAAGATTTTGAGGAAATATACAGTAAGTTATCAGATCTATATATTTTAAAATAGTATGTATGCATTAATAAATATATAGTTTAAATTAAACTCGTCTTTTGTTTGAACAAATTCTGAATAGTAAGTAGAATTTATCATTATATTTCGAACCAGGAAGAGAAGGAGGTATGAAACCTTTTTAGGGAACTAGATCAACATATAATATTTATTTATACTCGCCACACAATGCTTAAGACTAACATTCTTTTGAGAAATAATCAATTTGTTGGTTTTCATTTAAGGGAAGAATTTATCAAATAAAAAGTTTTATTTTTTTTAAATTATCCAAATTTATTATAATATATACTTCAAAGTTACTATCTAGAGAACCTCAATTATTTCTTGTTTATTACTCGTAAGCCATTATATAAACTGTCAGTTCTGTATTTATTTGGGATTAGGTAAACGGTCATATCTTATACAATAAATAAATCTTAGTAAGAGGGATTTTATAAGGCGTGTTGATTCTTTTAAAATCCATCAAAATAATATTAATATTCTAATAAATAGGTAGGTAAATATATGAATAAATACATCATTTTAAGAAAAGAAATTATTAGAAAGAAGTCAATAAATTAATAAATTTTTATATAATATAGAGCAAGCTAACAAATTTTAAGATTTATATATAGTATGTATGTATAAATAAATAAATAGTTTCAATTAAATTCTTTTTCTTTAAAACATTTTGTATGGTAGAATTTTGTTATTGTATTGAATAGTTCAATAATCAATTTTTTGGTTTTCATTTTAGGGAAGAATTTAACAAATTAAAAGTTTATTTTTTTAAAATATCCAAATTTATTATATATAATACTTCAAAGTTACAATCTAGAGATCTCAATTATTTCTTGTATATTACTCGTATTGCATTATATAGACAGTCAGTTCTGTATTTTTTTTGGGATTAGGTAAACTGTCATATCTTACATAATAAATAAATCTTAGTAAAAGTGATTTTTTATGAGTTGATTCTTTTAAAATCCATCAAAATAATATTAATTTTCTAATAAATAGGTAGGTAAATATATGAATAAATACATCATTTTAAGAAAAGAAATTATGAGAAAGAAGTAAATAAATTTGAATAATATACAGCAAGCTAACAAATTTTAAAATTTATATGTAGTATGTATGTATATATGTATAAATAAATAAATAGTTTCAATTAAATTCTTTTTCTTTAAAGCATTGTGTATGGTAGAATTTGTTATTATATTGAATAGTAGGAGGAATAAATCCTTCTTTAGGGGATTTGAGTTTCATGTAATTTTTGCAGTAGTCGCACAAAGTTGAAGACTAAAATACTTTTGAGAAGTAATCAATTTTGTTGGTTTTCATTTAAGGGAAGAACATATCGAATAGTACGTTTGTATCTAATTTTTTTTAAGCTATTCTAACAAATACAGATATTTCTTTGAAAACTTCAGGGATGCTATCTGGAATTTCAATTTTTTCTGGTTCATTGCTTGCTACGTTTTGATTAGAAAGTTAGTTTTATGATCTTTTTGGGATTGGGCAAACGATCAGATCTTATACAATAAATACATTTTAGGGAGTGTGATTTTAAGCTTGAATTTTGATTTCCCTCACAAAAATGACTATTTAATAATTAGAAAGAGGTTGGCCAGGCAAATTAGGTCTACGTATTGAAATCATGCCAGGCTCAATCATTATTTATATGCTCGACTCAATCCTTTTAAAATACTAAATATCCTTTGGAGAAAGTTTCTTTTCTAGCTAGAAATACTGATTTTGTATAATCACCTCTTCAAATCCATCCCTAATTTATTGATTCTTTTCAAAATTTTTTTGGTCCTCCACTTCTTTATAATTTGCTAAAAACATTTCCAACGACTTCTCTAAATTAGTCTTTTTCTTATCAACATTCCTTGAATTTATTAATTAATTAATTAAAGTTATGTTAATTTAAATTTTTTAATCATTTCTATCAATTAATGAATCAATCAATCAATCATTTAATAATTATTATTTTGTTTATTCGTAGTTCAATTTTTTACTGAGGAGTCTATCTTTAATTGGCTGGATGCTATGGATTGTTTTGAGTTTATTGTAAACTCTTAATTGATTCTAAGTAATTGATCAGATTCTTTTTTACTGCTGAGAGAAGATTTATATTATGGTCTATCTTCACTAAATATTTCTGCCTATTTTTATTCATTTCTAACCTAACTAAAATTAAAGATATTTATTTGATTTAATCAATCAATTATATTAGCTAGACATCAAAATCCTAATCAAATTCAATATTTTATGCTAATTGATTTTACTATATCAAACATAAATAAATACATACATTCAAACTAACATACAAACATCTATTAATATTTGATTTATTAGCATACTTAGCTTCAAGCTAATACCATTTATTTATTAATAAAAAAACAAATAAATAAAAAAGAAATTATGAATTAATGAATTCTCCAATTACTCACAATATTTAAAAAGAATTAGTTAATACAATTTAAATAATAATAAAACCTAATACAAAAAATAAAATCTTAAATATGACTGCTCATAAAATATTATCTTAATTGTTTCTTGAATTTATTTCAAGCATTTTCAAAATTTTTTAATAAATTTTAGATCAAAAAAATAATTAATTTATGCAATTTAATTACACTTTATGTAAAATAATTTAATTCTATCCAAAATATTATTTTAAATAGCTTAATAAATACCATCAATAAACAAATTAGATTTCCTTATAAAATTTATTTGAATGATTTTAATTTGAGTTAATAACTTTAAATAAATAATTTATCTCTTGTATAATACTTATTTACTAATAAATGCTAATTGAGCTTATTTTCTAAATTAATTTGCTATCAGAATGGGTAATTGTAACTAAATTAATTAATTTAGTAATTTACGATCAATAGATTTATTGATAAACATTTTTAATTAGATACCTGTTAGATGCAAATTTTTCAAATAGGGTTAATAACTAATCACTTTACTCAAAATCTTATTATCTATACTATATATTTTTCCAATACTAAGTAAGGTGTTTTAAATACTTGCAAGAAATATCTTGGGATAAATTATATGTATTGTGTTGATAATAGAAATTTTCTAAGATTTTTAAAAACTAATTCGATATGTTATTAATTAGTAAACACATTTTCTTTAAATTTGTTTATCTTCCAATATTTAATCTCTAAGGCTAACTAAAATAACAAATACCTAAAAATAATTATTAGAATACCATTATGAGCAGACGATATAGCTTAATAAAATATAAACATATGTTTTGCTAATAATAATAAAAATGTCAAAAAATATTTGAAATTTTCAAACAAATATAATTTAATAATATTTAGTTTAATTTTTTAAAACTATTTCAACATAATAATTAAAAATCAAGAGCAAGATGACAGATTTACTAAATAGCAGATGATATAGCTTAATAATATATAAGAATTATTATTGCTAATAAAAATAAAAATGTAAAAAAATATTTGAAATTTTCAGACAAAAATAATTTAATAATATCTAGCTTATTTTTTTAAAACTATTTCTACATAATAATTAAAAATCAAGAGCAAAATGACAGATGACAGATTTACTAAAAAACTTAGTTTTTGAGTGCAATTTGATTTAATTTTTTTAATGAATAGAAATGTATAAATTATATAGATTTAAATTGTTTATAAAATCTATTTTTAAAACTATAAAAACAAACATATTATAAGAACAAATAACAAATTAACTAAATGAAGCATTTTTAATATCTAACATATACCATAATTTTCTTTTAAATTTTTAAAATAGAAAAAACACAGATAATTTTTAAAAGAATACAAAATTGAATTAAAAAATATATAGATTGGGCATTTCTGATGTTGCTGATAAGTGAGACATTCAGGTTAATTACTCATAAACTAGATAAATTTTCTTATGGGGCTTAAAAAATAAAAATAAATTGTAATCTCTAAAGAATAAATTCCTATATGATTTGTATTGTAAAAGTTAGCAAAATGTGTAAAAAGTTAATTATATGAGTAATTTGTAATTTAGATTTTGCAATTATAATTAGTTTTGATTTCTTTTAGAGGTATCAAATATTAAAAAATGTGTAAGTACCTTAAGGATTGATTTTATTAGTAAAATTATTTAGATTTTGAAAATAATTGATAGAAATAAGTATATTTGTCCTTCCAAATTTAATTTATTGTAATACAAAATTTGCTTACAAATTACATATCACAGATGATATTTATTAATAAATTTAAATTTATTAAAATTAAATTTCAGCAAATGAATTATTTACTTTCTTTCTTTATTCATTATTTTGTTCTTTCTATATAATTTTTGACTGCACGATTGATATTTATTTGGAATTAAAATTTGATACTAAATTTGATTAGTCTTTTTAAGGAGAGTGTAATAAAAGTGATGATGACAGAAGTGGATGACTTAAATTTAAGGTATTTATTTGGCTTAGCGTATGTATTTGAGTGTGAAGAGAAATTGCATAAGAAATATTATTAAATATCTAGATTAATGTATTTTCCTGAACCACTTATTGTTAATCCGTTTGGATGGTACTTAATCATACTGTTTGTATAGCAATCAAACCAAAGTAAATCGAGTAAATAAAAAACAAGAAAATAAAAAAATCAAAAAGAAGTAAGTAAATAAGCAGATTAAAAACATAATGAGATATCTGACAATATTGACCATATTTATATCTTTCTTCTACGCAACCGCTGATAACTATCTCAGCAAAAACATAACCTTTATTAAATAAAATCATACCTTTAGCAATTAAGCAAGTGCGTGTCCTTAAAAAATCAGAAAATTAGAGTTTCCTGCTTCAACTTAAAACATTTTCTCAATGAAAAATATATACCTTCAGGACGGATAATTTGCAACAATAATAATTTATACTTAGGCATAGCCAGTTTAGATAATTTTATGGGATCTTTAAGCAGTAAATCATTAAATTCTAACATTATAAATAAATGGAGTATCTATATAATAAATATCAGAAGTGATTGCTTATGACTCTGATTTAAGGTTGCTTTTTTTAGTGACAACAAGCAATACATTTGTGGTATTTTAAAGGCCTTAAAACCTATTTTAATTCAATTTAGTTTAAGTAGTTAATATACCTAATTATTCATCCTCAGCTAGCCCTTTAATAACTGATATGTTTATTATAAAGGGATTGAATTAGCTAGTTATATTAGACTTCAATAATTTCAATCTTTTATTTTACGATCTTATTAGTTTTACTGGAGTCCCACTAAAAGTTGTTACAATTGGTATACCCAATGACCTAAATCCAGTGTAATCTGCATTTTATGCAAAAAATATCCCTAATACAAATTATATAGCTTTAGTTGACTTTAGTTATGCCTTAATTAGAGTCATAAATTACGTAACAAAAGAAATAGTATTTACTTCAAATGATAATATTTCAAATATACCTTTAAATTTTTACACTCTAGGCGTTTATGCTAAAGACTCTCTTATTATTTTTTATAACGACCACCATAGTTCTTTGAACCAAAAACAAAAACAGTCCAACTTCCAAGTCTTCTCAGTGGATTAAAATCTTTAATTAATCAGCTAATTTTATGTAAAAAATTTATTTCAACTAAGATAATCAGCAAAATGCTCAAAAAAACTAGCTCTTCCTAAGTTTAATAAGATTGCCCTTTTTATTATTTTAAAAGATGTTTTATTAGAAGAAAAAAATTTAATTTTCTCTAGCCTGATTTACTGAAAAATTTAATACAAATTTAAATATTGAATTTTTTTAAACCAAAAAATTGAATAAATACATTCAATGTATAATTCATTTTATTTTGCTATTCTCAAATAATAATTTTTTTAATGAGCTTTTTTTAGAGATTTTGAAAAAATAAAAAATAATTTTAAAAAGCTTTCTGATTTATTAAAAACTTTCGTTATATAAAAATAGATCGATAATCCTTAGCCTTATCAAAATTAACTAAAATCGATGCATATTTTATAAAGTTCTCCTCATGTAGTGACCACTCATAATTTAGGCGATGTATATATTCACAGTCTTTATTCTGGTGAGTAAATTAGGCACTACAATTTCGATAACTATGCAGCTTATGATGCTTAATTTTACTTGGATTAATTAATGTTCTCATCTTATGATGGAGATAGAAATTTAATTCTTAGCTATTTCTTAGATTGGAATCAAGTAATTTATCCTTAAGATAGGGATACTGCGACTTAAGGAGTTTGTGTAAGTTAATGTGGAGACAAACAAGGTTATAATCAAGATTTACTCGCTTGTAGTACATGCGATCCAACTCTTAATTGCAAAACTTGTAGATTTCCTTCTGGTTATTGCGATTCATGCTTTGAAGAGTTTTATCTTTCTTAAGGGTAGTGCCTACCCTATTGCAAAGGAGAAACAGGATGTAAGAAATTAAAACAAAAATTTCTAAAATTAGCTACAATATTTACAAATTTTATATAAGAAATAATACTTTAACTAAAGAATTTTGTCTTCCAATAAAACCTTATCAAATTTTTATTAAAAACAACTATATTCTTTTATTAAATAATTTTTTAAACTGATTAACATTTTACTATTTTATTCACAAAAATATTCTTTAAAAACAGCTGCGACATTAGACAGTGATGGTAAATGCTAGTGCAATTAAGGATATTATATGATTCATGGCGAAATATGCATTCAAAATCCATGCAAGTTATGGGAATACCCAGAATACAACTATGAACTATAATAAACTAACTGTATAGTTATTTGTGATGATGATTTATACTATGATATTGAAAACAAAGAATGCAGTTGCATATCAGGATATATTAAAATAGGTGGCTCATGTAAATTAGATGTCACAGGCATCTGCTTAATAATAGTTTCTATCATTATCATCACTATTGCAATATACAAATACAGGTTATCTTTAATATTTTAAAAGTCTAAGGTTTTCTTTGAAGTTAATAATATTCAGCAAGGTTTGAAACTGAAGAAGTTTTTTGAAAGCAATAGTTAAAAAGTTTAACCAAAAAAGAATAAACAAAAGCAAAAACTAGAAGTTTGAATTCCGAATTAATGCTTTATTTAACTGCGTTCGAATGATTTAACAGAAAGAGTGTTTTGTTATATTTATTAATATTATATAATTACTTTCCTCTAAAAAACAAAACATCCTTTCACATATAATCACATGTAATCAAATCAAAGAAATTCCTTTATTCAAAAGAAATAAAAGAAGAATTAAAAATTCTCAAAATAAAAATTAAAAACTATTTAAATTTATTAGTATTTTGCATATTCAATTTGATTTTACTTAATAAAATTGTAAATACCCCTTGATTTAATTTGTTATCTATCTATCTATCTTCTTTATTGACTTGAAAAATTTCCTCTTTATCTTAATCAAAATGTGTCTATTACTTAATTAAAATTTGGATCAACCTTACAAAATATTCTTCTACTTTCATTCTAAATTTCTTCTTAATTACATATAAAATTTTCCCTCTCTTTTGAATTTAATAAAATACTTGTATTTTATCAGAATACTAGATAGCTTATTTAACAGCTTACAATTATGTAATCAAATTCTTATTATTTTATTAACCAAGTTATTTTAAAAAGATTTAATAAAAATCTTTTTTAATCAGAAGTCCCAAAATAAAATAAAATCCAAATCTGATTTCTCAAACAGGATACTAGTTACATTTGCAAAATAAATAAAATTTAGTTTAAAAAGCGAATTCGAAATACAGATTTGAAAAATCAAAAATATCTTTTTTATTTAGTCAAAAATCAAATTATCTTTTTTAATTAGCAAAAAAATAATCTTTTTTATCTATCAAAAAAAAAGTGTTCACAATTTAAACAAATTATCTTTTTTATATAAAGAAATAATCAAATTTAAAAATAAGTTAAAAATAATAAGATTTTATTATAATTTTTAGATAAACTTAATTTGAAATAAATAAATAAAAAAAAAAGAATGGTGGATAGATTGATAGACAAACAGAAAGATATTGTGTATTTGCAATTTATTTTGTTTGGGTGAAATTAATTGAAAGTAAGTTATTCATGTATATAATATATGATAAATAAAATTATATTTGAGTAATCAAAATTGAGTATTAATATTCTGTGTGTTTATGCATGCATTCAATTTCCGCTTATGTATTATTTTATGTAGTTTATAAAAAGATTAAAAGAATCTTTATATGATTGCCATAAAACTTAAATTTCTATCAAACGCTGATCTGATTTTGATCTTAATTTTTAGTAAATCGATTAGTAAAAACAGATTCTGCAAAAAATTGATTGATTAAGCGCTGTTATTAACTAACATAAGTAAAACAATTCAACTAAATTAAAAGAAAGTAATAAAGAAAATCAATACAAAAAGGACTGACTCTATAGAAAATTATTTTGAGACATCCTAGAGAGATAATTTTAGTCTTAAATACATCTAAAATACTATAAAAAACTATTTAAAATCAAAAAAGATGATCACGCATTTAGTCTTTCTAAAAATCATCTTGATTTTTTAGTTATTCGCCCAATAAATTTAAGGCCAAACATCATCAAATTCTTTGTCATCTACTTCTAATTCATCATCTTCTTCTTCAAATATTTTAACAAATGATACAGTTTTTTATAATAGCACTCAGTTCTTAACTACTTGTCCTAAGCTAAAGAATACTTATTTGAATGGTAGACAAAATGTGGTGAGCTCTTAGCTGTTTTAATTGGATGATTAAACTGTGTTTGATGTTAGCTAAGAAACAAATCCTTACCAAATCACAATCACAATGTGGAAAAGCAGCGGGAAAGTTATTTAATAGTTAACAGAAGTTAATAACTGTGATAATTTTTAATATGATAGCTAAAGGAAAGTTCTATTGCTTAAATGCTCATCTACTGATATATATTTATATTAATACAGTTCAGGAACCTTTGTGTTGTTTTAGATATTTCAAAATCTAAATACATAAATAGTTACAGACTTTTAATTACAACCACAAACCTCTCAGACTTAATTTGCTACCCTTTGTTTCTAAGAAAGTGAGCTTAGATTTTGGTCAGTCGGTTCAATCTTACCCATCAAAACTCTCTATATGCATATTCCTGACCCAAATCTAATAGTTCCAAGTGCATTCAATTTTATTTTCATTCCATATACAAAGTATGTTGCTGTCTTTGACATAAACAAATCTATTATTAGACTTCTTGACACAGATACAGGAGATATTTTTAAAACCTCTAATAGATATCTCAAATTTTTAGTTGGTAGCCCAATCAAAAATTTTATCTAATATAACTATCTCTGGAAATTAATAGTAGTAATAGCATAGTAAAGTTTAGCAAAAACCCCTTCATAGTATATAACCACATTTTTCGCTAATGATACCACTCAATATAATTCCTTTAGAGTAATATTTTATTTATATCTAAATTCTTCTTTTAATCCTTTAAATATAATTCTTAAAATAACAAACCTATTCATTTTTATCAAGGTTTTTATTTTAGAATTTTGAAATACACTCTAAAATTTCATTTCTCAAACATACCAAAAACTGAAAATAAAAAGATATTTTTAATTAAATGGGAATTTATAAATATTTTTAACACTAAATAAAAAATACTAGATTTTAGATAGAATACATAATATAAAAAATTTTTAAATTAAACCTTTTTAAATCAAAAAATAAAATAAATATTTTCTCTATTCCAATTTATTTTAAGCTTATTGTCTAATATAATATTTTTTTTGAAAAAATAGATTGAATTCTAAAATGATTACAAAAATAGAGTCACTTGCATGCATGTACTTTAGGGATCAGAAATGGTAGCCTTAGGCAACTATGATGGTTCTATGTTTATCTATAATTTGATTACTGGGAAAAAAATTCGCTCGATTCAAGTAAGCACTAATGAAGTACTTGATATTCTTCTTGAAGATAGTGTTTTATATGTTTTAGCGAAGGATTAAAATGATGAAACCCTTTTGTAATAATATGACTGGTCTAATAATTATTATGTGGAATCGCGAATTACAAACCAGCCTGTTTGTGTAAATTAATGCAACAGCATTTAATACTAGTCTTCAGCTTGGCTTGCTTGCAGGTAATGCAATGCTTCCTATAAATGTGCTAGTTGCAATGATTAAGGATGTGTAACTTGTATAAGTGGACTCTACTTGGATTAAATTATATTACCAAATGGAAAAATTCAAAATGTTTGTACATCTATTTGCTCTTCAAATCAGTTTGGTAATTATGAAAGATAAATTATTATTAATAAATATTTATTTTATTTAAAATAGGGCTGGGTTTTGATAACTCTTCTAATACATAATGTGTTGAAATATGTCCTAGTAATGTTTATGATTTCGATAATAAAGTTTGCAGTCTCAGTTCTTCTATTGAAAACTCATCTTAAGTAAAAATAAAATTCTATGCTTAGATTTCATCAATAATTAGTATTTATTTAATAAAGGAATATGGCATAACAGCAAGTTTGAAAATATCACCATCTAATGATTAAATTATCATGATAGATTTCTAATAAGCAATCTAATTTAATAAACAGCACATACTTTCAGCTACTAAATAATTAGTTTCAAACATGCAACAGTGCGTTTTGATTGACCTTTAAAAAATAAAGCCAACTGACTATTCTTACACAGTTACCTTAGATGCCAAAGACAACACATATATTTAGCTTTAAATTAAGTAATTAAAAATTCAAATTTAATAATTTATAATAACCAGGTTAAACATTAAAAAAATGTTTAATTATCAAAAAATATTTTAAAAACTAATTTTTATTTAAAAATTGAAAAATATTTTTGTGAAAGTTTAGAAACCCATTTTATTTGCAAAACTTATTAATTTATTAATGATTATTAAAAATATTATAATTAAAGGTATTTGGGATCAGGAGGTGTTAAAAATCCTATTCTAACAGTAACTTTTGAAGGACAAACTTGTTTTAAAGACTTAAATTACGTTCCTTTGGGACCTTCTATGATAAGTCCAGGAATAACACTTACTTTACCATGGAATTTAATAAACTATGATCCAGGAACTAAGTAAACTTCTTAAACTATTTCTTAGACTACTAAAGGAGTTGGTACAGCTGTAGCTGCTGCTACCATACCTCTTTCTTTAATGAATATAATGTATATTTTTTGGCTCTTAATCAATGTGTTTTAATTGGTCAGCTTTTTGCTTTACTTAAATGTGCTTTATCCAATCAATGTTACAGATTTTTTTAGGGCTTTCAAATCATTTAATATGAATTTTTTACCAACCTTTGGTTTAAAATTTGATAGTTCAACATAAAAATACACATTTTTAGGAGAAACAATCACAGATTAAACTCCAGCTGCTCCATTTGTCAGAGAAGGAATGACTTCATCATTTTTCCTAAATGGGCTAAAATTCATTTAAACATATTTTATTTTATATGCAGTGCTATTTATAGTACGTATAATGGCTAGGAATATGAAGGTAAACTGTAGAAAAGTTCCTGAAGATGCTGGTTTTTTCCATAAACTAATTGCTTTGGCATAGCAAAAACTTGAATTTACTATGATTATAACCTCTCATCAATCTACTTTGCTTTCTTTTGCAGTTAGCATTTTCCTATAATGTATGGGTTTTTCATCTTAAAATGCAATGAATGTCATTTCGTTTATCGTTGCAATATTTGCTTTGATTTACCTTATTTTTTTCCTAAAAAATTGCTACCAAAAAGTTAATTTGCATGAAATGGTTGTAGGTTCTAAGATTTCTGACAAGCTAGTTGACGAAAAACTAAAAGATAAGTACGAGAAGTATAAAATGTAATATGGCATTTTATATTGGAGTGTGAATTTTATTTTCTATGGAAGAAGGAATTACCACGTTTTTATGATGTTTAGATAAGTTCTAGTGCCTTTTGTTGTAGTTTTCTTTAATAAATTTACATTTGTTTCTATATTTATCTTGATTGGATTATATGGTTTGACCACTATTTTCTTGATACTCTATCGCCCTTTTGATAGAAAACTAGTTGGTTACTTAAATGCTTTTAATGATTTGATTATGACTTTGATTTTGTGTTTGATTTTTTACATTCATTCAATAAATGAGAGCTCTGGCTCAACTCTAAGCAAGTCAGATGTGGACAAATAAGTAAATGTAGGCTGGGTGATTATTTCGCTTTTGTTGCTTCTTTTCATTATAAATTTAGTGAGTGGTGTAGTGTTAGAATGGGAAAGCATTGTAGAAGCCTTCAACAACTTGAAGCAAAAGCTTCGCGAATATACAAAAAGTCACTCAGTAGAGTTAAAAGATAACGAAGAAAAAATGGGATTGAATAAATCTCAATCGTTCCATTCAGACGAAGAAAAATTTAATAATATTTTCAAAGATTCCCTTAAAAAGAAAAATAAAAATGTAAATATTGACCAAGAAAAGGTAAAGTAACCATAGGAAATATCACTATAAAATGCAGAGCTTAGCGAAATAAATATCTCATAAACTTCTAAGCCATTAAATCAATAATCTCCATCTCCAAAGAAAGGAAAAAAGAGATTCATTAAAAACCCTGACTTGCAAGACTCATAAAATAAGTAATTGAAAAAATAGGAGTTCGATCTATGATAAAAGCTATTTAAAATTATAATTATTTATTAGTAAAACTTCTTTCATGGATTTAATAAATTTAAATAATAAATTGGTTATTCTTTTATTAACTATTCTATTTATATTTAGCTCTCTTTTCTTCTATATTTTCTTCTATTTATTAATTTAATTGCTAACACTTTAGTTAAATGATCGCTTTAAAAATATACTCTTTTTTATTAAAAATAAAATTGAAATAACTATTTAAAAAAATTATATTTATCATTTACAATAAAAAAAAAACATGTCTTAGAAGTTTTTAAGTGTAAAAACTAACAAATAAATAAACTTTATTTTTTCAAAAAAAATAAATTATCACTAAAATTGGAAAAGACAAAAAAATAAATAAATAAATTTAAGCTCATCTTTATTTTCAATTAGTTTTTTCATTTGTTTAACTATAAATCTTCTTAAATTTGGCATATTTTTAAAATATTTTTAGTTATTCTCCATCTTCATTCTATTTTTATTCTTTTCATTTAAAATAAATCAAAATTAATGTTGAAATATTTAGTAAAGAATTAAGTTATTTAGCTTTATCACATCAAAAATTTTAAATTGAATTGGAGCTAGTTTAATAATAGAAAAAATTTAAATCAAATTAAAAAATACTACATCACTTCATAATTTATTACTAAATTTAAATTTTCATAAATTAATTTAATTTACTTCCATTTGTTAAAATATTCCTACTAACTTGTTTTAGAAAGAAGGATGCGAAACTTGAGATAGCAAATAAAAATTAAAAAAGTATTTAAAATAACTTTAAATTAGCAAAGATGTTTTCAAATTTAGTTTTGGAAAATATGAATTTTAATGATAATTATGATCAGAAAATAATCAAAAGAGGTATTAATAATTTCCTAATTACTTTTATTTATTATTTCTATGGAAATGTTATGAATAATTTATCACTGACTGTAATCTAATTAATGCACAAAAGAACATAATTAAACTTTAATATTTTTGTTTTATTTTTATTTTAATTTTACGGCATTGATATATGTATATATATGTATGAGTTGATGAATCAATTAATGAATAAATGAATAAATAAATATATTATTAGTCTTTGTTTGGTTGCTTATATACTAACTAAATGTATTTATTTATTATCCAATATCGTTTGATATATTAATTTTTATCATCAAATAATCATTCTTAACTTCTTACTTTGTATTTATTTATTCAATCAAAGACAATATTTTAACTAAAACTAGCAAAGGATATTCTAAGACCATTAGGTTAGAAAAATTATACCAATTAGCACTTATAAATATTAAAAGTACGAAGTTGCTTTAGATGGAAACTAGATCTAAGTCTGATTTTCCAAGTTATAATGGAATTTAAGCAAATTAAGAATACGAAAATAATGAGATCATAAATGATCGCATTAACAAAAAGATAACACAAGAAATTTAATAGAACTTTGGATCATTTTAGTATAAGGAGCTCAAGGATGAAAGCTAGTTAGGAACAGAAAGGCCCAATTTACCCACAAACATAGATACTATTTTTCACAGTTATTCTTGTAACTATCTGACTGATAAAGTAGAAGATGAAAAGTAGATTACTGATGAAGCGTTCAAGCATTCAATTGAATTTTATGCAAAAACAAATAAAGATCAAAACAAAACAAATAATAAATCTGATAATTCTTCAAATAGTAGCCTTAAAAAAAGCAACAGCATTATAGATGAATAGCATCCTTAAATGAATTTCTAAAAAATTCGCCAAATATTATAAGATTTGGTCTTAGATGAGCAAAAAAATAATGGGGTCTAAATTAAAGAAAATGAATATAGAAAGCAATTTAGTTACGGAAGAGAATCAGCACTTTAATGGAAAGGCTAACCTTTACCTCATCCATCTTAAACTAAATACCTAAGAATTGCAACATTAACATGTAATAATATCTATACATTTTTAATTCAATTTTCCAACAAAACTCGCTTAATAAAATTTTCATAAAGAGTTAAGATAACCAAATAATATCTAAGCAATTATTCATTTAATTATAAATTTATAATACAAAGAGAATTTCAACACCTAAAAATTAAAATTCTGCATTAAACCAAACCAATAGAAATACCAATAAATAAAGTTAAAATTTGCAATCACCAAAAACTGGTTTGAATTCTTTCTATTTATTAACATTTATCTTTTACTAATCTAAATTTTCTTTTAAATCTGGCTGAAATTGAATATACTTTTCATGTAAAAGATAATTAGCTAAAGTAATCAAATTTTCTAATACATAATTTATTCTTAAATTAGAATGATGATTTAACTTTACAAAAGTAGCTAATTAATCCAATGACAGAAATTATATTAAAATAAATGGAATGAATAATAAAATAGATTAAAGCTAAGCTATCTATAAAATTAGTAAAATCTAAAATATTACAAAAGCTTTTTCTTAAATATTAAAGTGATTTATAAAGTTTTCAATTTTATAATCAAATTATTTTAAAACTAATAAATCTGATCAAGAAACTTATTAATTTAATAAAATATCTATGAATTAATAAAAACAAGCACTAAAGAATTAAATTAATGAATAATTTAAACATAAAAGATAGAGTAAGATAATAAGCAGATATAACTTATAAAATGAACTAAAATATAAAAAAATTAAAATGATATTTATTTCTTTTAAACAATCTTAAAAGCAATCAGCCAAAAATGTTTAATTCAAAAATAATTTCATAAATAATATTTTTAAATGAAATAAACATAATTTTTTATAATAAATCGACAGATTATTTTCATTAAAGCTATAAATAATATTGGTTATTATTGAAAGAAAGATGGTAATTTCTACTTGGAAGCATTTTTAATTTTATCAAGATTAAAAGCTTTATTATTTTTGATCCCTTCTATGCTTTTTCGTGAATAAATTACTGATTGAAAATTTTATTAAAAGATTATTAGTTATTTTTTTGTTAATATTATTTTTGAGATAGGGAATTTGCATGGGAGCTGCCCAACAGATAACTTAGCTGAAATTTTAGCTTTTTTGAATTAGGCAAATCATCATTTAGTAGTAATAGGTACTTAAGAATGTGAAAGATCAATTGCTGCTTCTTTTTTTAATTCTTCTAAAAGTAAATGGGAACAGGCAATACTAGATAATATGTCAAATAATTATGTTAAAGTTCACTCTTTAAAAATGAATGCTTTACATTTGATCATCTTAAGCCATAAAATACTAAGACCGTATATTAAGAATATTCAAAGTGATAAGCGAGCTACTGGGATAGCAAATTATTTAGGAAATAAAGGGGGTTTAGGAATAAGCTTTGATATTGGTAAGAGAAGTTATTTATTTGTAAATTTGCATCTTTCTTCAGGAAAAGAAAACAAAGAAAGAAGAAATAAAGACTTTATGTCTGTAGAAAATAATTTAAATTTAGGAAAACAACTTTCAAATATGGAAAGAAGCAGCCAAGATAGAGTGTCTAACAGATTTGATTATGTTTTTTTTATTGGTGACATGAATTACAGAATAAATGTAGATATAGGAAACAAAGATATTAATGAACATAATTATATACAACTCTTATTACACGATTAGCTTATCCAAGAAATAGAATTAATAGCTCCTGACTTTAAAGAAGGAATGATTATTTTCCCTCCTACTTATAAATTAGATCTCACTTATAATAGATTTTACACTGGCAAGAAAAAAAGATAGCCGGCCTGGACTGATAGAATTCTTTACAAATCTTATAAATAAAATACTATGTTTTAAATTAGCTATGACAGCAATACGAATGTTATGGGATCAGATCATAGACCAGTTTATGCATAATTCTTAGTGCAACATTTGTTTCAAAGCACAGACGATTAAACCATAAAATATTTTTGAATTAAAAACTAACCAAAAAAACCAAATTACTTTATTCATCTTATAAATTAAATCTTCAATTAATTAATAATCAATTAAAGTATTTAATGATAAAAATATTTATTTATTCTTTGTTATATTCATATTCGTATTAAATAAATTTTCAAAAATTATAAAAAAACTGATATCTTATTGTTAAAAATTAGTTAAATCTTTATCTTAATTTATATATATATATAGTAAAAAAGGCCGTCTCTCCCACAAAAATCTCAAAATCCCAAAAATCAATGAAAAAGCAAGTAAACCTTTTTTATTTTGAATTATTTCTAAAATAATTTTCAAAAGTAACAAAAAAGTTTAATAAATGTAACATCAAAAATATAAGATTATTTTATTTAAAATATTTTAAAAATAAAAAATATTGTATTAAAAATTTATTTTTCTTTGGTTAGTTATAAATTTACAATAAGAAAACATATAAACATAAATAAAAAACCAGTCTATTTTTTTGTTTTTTTTTACTGGAAAATAATCAAAACGATTGTTTGTTTTTTCTATTATAATTAAATCAGAATTCAATAAATATTTAATTCTAAGGAAATATTATTGGACTTTAAACTTCCATTAAGATTTTTAATTATTGTCTAATCAATATTATTTTCTCTACTTTTGAAATTAAAAAAAATATGAATGATAATTGGCCTTATAAAATAAAACTATTAAAATAAATTGATAGTTTGATTAATTTATTAATCAAAAGCAGCTTTGACTTGCTGCTTAGTTACTTACTTACTTATTGATCACTTTGTTTCTTTTT
>JH720032.1:92029-104125 GCA_000231845.2 Tetrahymena malaccensis 436 | reverse complement strand
TTCTAAGCTCATTCCAATATTTTTTGCTCCTTCTGCACCAAGACTATTTGAACTACGAAAAAAATAACATATTTGTTTTAATTTGTTTTGAAAATTGGGGATCACCCCCCCTCTTCTCACTCTCTAAAAGGGAAGTTGATTTTTAAGATGAAAAATTTTCTAAATAGGGGTTTGATTAAAATAATCTCGTAGGATATTCAGTCTTTTTAATTTTGCAATTTGTTAATAGTTAAAAATATTTATCTTAAAATAATTATCGTTTATTTTATTCGAAATTAATGGCTTTTCTTCATATTTAAATAAATCAATAACTAATAAAATCTTTTTATCCTTTTTAATTTTGCTGAATTTTTTGAATCTAAACTTATTCTAAATATTTCTTCTTTTAATTTATAAATAATTATTTTACCTTAGATCTATTTCTAGGATATCATAGTCTATAGCTTTAGCTATGTCTTCAATTGTTTTTACACATAGCTTTCTAAGTTCTTTTGATAATCTTAGCTATTTTAGACAATCCTCATTAATATCAAATGAATTTAAGGTTTAGAGTAGAGTCATTGGTTATAGTCTTGTGTCTTTGTTAGGATCTACCATTTTTGATAGAATTTTGTTGACAAAATCGAAATGCTGGGATGATTGTAAGGAAGGCATTACAGAAAATAAGCTTTAGAGTTTTAAACACATCCATTCCATAGGACCAAGCTTTCTCTAAAGAAAAACTTCAACTAATAGTTACCCGATTGAGAAAACATCCACCTTTTTAAGGTTTAAATGTAAATTTAAGTGTATTTTTATTAGCTAATTATTATTACTGTTATTGTGTAAGGTTTTAAATTGTTCATAACTTCAGGAGACTTATAGCATAGGTTTCCTTGTAATGACTATAAATAAACAAAAGATATTTCTCTATTAAAACAATAAATTCGTTTTACAGTCATAGTTTTCTAAGTAGAGGGGTCGGCGATGATTTTAGACAATCCATAATCAGCTTTTTTAAAAATTAAGCAATTTAGATTTTGTTGATATTACTATTAATAGAATACCAATTAAGAATTGATTTTTAGATTTGCTAAATAAGATATTATCTGGCTTAATATCACTATGAATGATACCCTTTTCTTAAAGGATAAGCAATCCTTTTAGTAACTGATAAGTCATTGCTAAGACTTATTCGTATTCAAACTTGTTTAGTTCAAAAATTGTAGATAAGTTACCTATGATTGAATTAGTATTAATATTTATTAATATCCAATAAGAATTACAATCGCAAAGCTCAGTAACTATTGCAGCTAATCCTTTTGAATCGTCCTAAATCTTTTCAATAATCTACAATACATACTTCTCATTCTTAAGCTTTTATAGCACACTAATTTCTTTGTCGAATTCTTGCAAATTGACTTGATTTTGTCCTTTAATTTTTTTGAGAACCTTAATTGCTACTTGGCATTATTTTTTCTCTGAAAATGCCTTAATGACCTAAGAGAAATCACCTTTACCTAATACCTATTGATATTAATACTTATTTGATTTGAGGAAATCTTAAATCATGTTTTCCTCTAACTATTCTAATTAGTTATAACCCTAAACTGAGACTTTTTATGAATCCATCTTATTTACCTATTTTTTAATCTTTTTTAATCAAAACCTAATTTGCTTTTTTCTTAATTTATAAAAATATAAAATTTCAGATCTAAAAATCTAAATATTTAAAAGCAATTCTAATATTCTAACATCTAATTCAACCAAAATTGTGAAGCATAAAAGTTATTTGCCTATAAAGATGTCTTACTTGCTTTAAGTTAACATTTGTATAACAAAAATGAAAAAAAGTAATATCATTATTTATTTTACAATAATTAACTGTTCCATTATAAAGTTATAAAAAGCAAACAATATAAATGAAGATTACAATTAACGAAAGCATGGCAATGTTTAAAAGATAAAAAAATATGAAAGATTGAAGTGATTAAATAGAGTTAAACTGGCAATATACTTCTATTTATTTGAAAAATGATATTGTTAAAGATATTAGATTACTAAATGCATTTATTTTTTTTTTAGATTATAGATCTAATAGAAATGAACAAATAGTTTAATTTTAAAACAATTTCAAGAATGAAATAATTTCAAAGAATGTTTCATTAAACATATTTTAGATGGTGAAGAATTTTCTCAATATGATTTTATTGATATTTCAAATATCAAAATAAGTTTTTTTCAATTTATTGAATGAAATAATAATATAAGTTATCAGATTAAATTATGAAGGTAAAATATACAAATTTTAAACAGGCAGCATTTACAATTTTCTGAGGAAACTACATACTATGATTAAATAACAAAATATGATTGAAAAATACTCAGTAATTTTCATGGTTGCTGAGGTAGTCCTGCATGATTTATTTATTATTATTTTTAGTTATTTTAATTGAAGACATACAAAAATAATTAACATGCATTAAAGATCTAATGAAAAAAATAGATTATATAGCTAAAATATGCGAAATATTAATTTTTTACTCTTTTTTTATTGAAAGCATATAAATTAGTTATATATTTTAAACGTTCCTTTAAGCTTTTATAAAAAAATGGAATATTAATTTAGCTTTAAACATCTTTGTTTAGATATTTTTAAAGACTTTATGAGTTTGTAGATTTGCTTCAATATTATTATAGCTTGCAAAATTTTATATAAGATTTAAAAAGGAATTTCAGTTATTATTTTTACTATTTTTTTTTTTTCTGTATTTGGAAATATACTAACAAGTTGGTATTCTTTGTTAAGTGGTGAATGAAGCTTAAAAATTGAATTTAAAATCTTGTATTATTTTCTTATAAAAGCAGGTTTAAATATAATTTCACTTTCTCTAAAAATACCCAATAGATAGATAAAAAGCTTAAAAACTTAATTAGCATACTCACATAGTTAATATTAATAAATAGGGAAAAGAAGCCTTTATATATATTTATGTAAAATGAATATTTAAGTAGAAATATGAATTCATTAATTAATTGCATAGAAAATAATACATTTAAATGAAGTAAAGGGATTATAGAGATATAAGCAATATATGTTAAGCAAGTAAGTTCCATATTTAATTCATAGATAATGGAATTATTATAAAATCAGCCAATTTAATAAATAATTAGCATTTTATCGAAAATTCATAGTTAGATTTAATGTGGCGTTGCATGTAATAATAATTAGAGGATGTAAACTTAAGATTATTTTAAAAATTTTTAGAGTCGATGAAAAGCCCTCTAATTTAAGGCCAAAATAATGTGGATTTTATATTTTTATCTTAATCTTTAGCAATCTTATTTCTGACCATAATAAGATATGATAAAGTTCAATCAAATACTATTAAGGAAATGAAATTTTTAAAAAACTCAAATCTAATAACCAAAATATAAAGCTTTTTATTTCTTGATATTCCTTTAAGAGTTCATAATTTAAAAACGAATGTTTAAAATAAGTAGGCATTTATCAAAAATTGTAATAAGTAGGAAAAATAAACATAAAACATTATGCCATAGTTTATAACTCTTAAAGTATTTGATAAATATCAAGCCAAATCATTTCTATACTCTAAGCACATGTAGTTATTTTATTAAGAACAGGACCAATATAAAAGAGTATTTATAAAATAAATCTTATCTGATAAATCAAATTATCAAAAAAGGAACAAATTTTAAATGAAGAAGATAAATTTTTAATTTTTGATAGAGAAGATAATAAATATTTTATTTTAGTTACTTGATTTTTTTACAATTTTAAAACTTACAAATTTTATTAAAATTTGAAAATCTTTGTTTGTTATCACTTTCTTAAAATATTTATAATATGAAAATAAACTATACAAATAAAAAACTCACATTAAATAGTTTTGTTTAATCATTTAAATTTCTATTTTGAACTTAAAATAATATTTTTATTAGAGCTTTTTTCATAATTCATAAATCTATTCTAAAATATCATTGTTTTTTAGTGATTTAATCAAATTACTATCTCCCTAATTTCCATTTATCAAACCTAGTCCCTTTTAGAAGTTCCAGATTTTGCATGTGTTGTCTGCTGAAGCTGTTGCAAGATACTTACCATCTCCAGAAAAAGCTACTGAACTCACAATGTGTGTATGTCCATAAACTGTATTAACGAGTTAAAATTCTTTCTCAATACTCCATAATTTGCATGTTTTATCATAACAACTAGTTGCTAAATATTTGCTATCTCGAGAAAATGCCACAGATGTAACTATTTAATAAAATCCTCTAAGAGTATTTACGAGCTCAAATCCTTTTTCAATATCCCAGATTGTACAAGTAAAATCTCCTGAGGCAATAGCCAGATATTTATTATCATATGAAAAAGCAATTTTATATATTTCTTTGGTGTGTCCTTGAATTAATTTGATTAAGCTATAAGGTTTTTCTATTTTTCTTACTTCACAAGTATTATCTGCAGAGCCAATCGCAAGGTACTTACCATCAAAAGAAAAAGCTACTGAAAAAACTTCTTTTAAGCATCCTTTAATTGTATTAACAAGTTCGAATTCCTTTTCAACATTCCAAATTTTACATGTTTTATCGTAAGACCCAGTTAATAAATATTTTCCATCAGCAGAAAAAACAACTGAGGTAACTGTTGAAGTATGTCCTTCTATTTTTTTAAGCAATTAGAATTAGTTATCTATATTCCAGATTTTACAAGTATTATCCCAAGAACAAGTAGCAAAATACTTACAGTTATCAGAAAAAGCAACAGATGTAATTATTTTTTCATGCCCTTGTATTGAATAAATCAAATCGAATCCCTTTTCAATATTCCATATTTTGAATGTATTGTCCCAAGAACCAGTAGCTAGATACTTGCAATCAGCAGAAAAAGCAACTGAGGTTATATAATTTTCATGTCCTTTATTCTTATTTATAAGTTCAAAGCTTCTTTCGATATTCCAGATTTTGCAAGTAAAATCCTCTGAACTAGTAGCAAGAGTTTTGCCATCTGAAGAAAAAGCAACTGAATAAATTATTTTAGTATGCCCTTAAATTGAATTAATGAATTCGAATCCTTTTTCTATATTCCAAATTTTACAAGTGTTATCTTCTGATCCAGTAGCCAAATATTTGAGATCTGGTGAAAAAGCTACAGAAGTTACATAGCTTGTATGTTTTTCAATAGTATAAATTAGCTCATAATTTTTTTCTACACTCCATATTCTGCAAGTTTTATCCTATGAGCCTGTAGCAAGATACTTTCCATCTTTGGAATAAGCAAGTGAGATAATTGGTTAATTATGTCCTTTTAAAGTATTTATAAGCTAATACTCCTTATCTAGACTCCAGATTTTACAAGTTTTGTCATAAGACCCTATTGCGAGATACTTAGAATCTGCAGAAAAAGAAATAGACGAGATCATGTCGTTTTAATCTTCAATATTTTTCTCTAGCTCGAATCCTTTTTTTATATTCCAGATTTTACAATTTCTATCATAAGAACCTGTTGCAAAATATTTGCCATCTGGGGAAAATGCTATTGATGTAATTCTAGAAGTGTGTCCTTCAATAGTTTTAATACATTTAAATTCTTGCTTTGCATCCCATATTTTGCATGAACAATTTTCTAAACATGTTGCAAAATATGTGCTATCAGCAGAAAAAGCTATGGAAATTACTTTTGAGTTATTTTCTTTAATTACATTAATTAGCTCAAATTCCTTTTCTACTTTCCAAATTTTACAAGTTTAATCTCCTGATCCTGTAGCTAGATACATTCCATCTGCAGAATAAGCAACTGATGTGATGTTTCCAGTATGTCCCTCAATTTTATTTACTAGCTCAAATCCTCTTTCAATTTCCCATAACTTGCAAGTCTTTTCTTTTGAAGCTGTGGCAATATATTATCCGTCTTTTGAAAAGGCAATAGAAGTAATTTTTTTTATGTGTCCAACAATCTTACTGACTAATTTAAACTCTTCGCTTACATTCCATACATTACAAGTTTTATCTTTTGAGCCAGTTACAAGGTACTTACCATCAGGAGAAAAAACAGCATATGTAATTGATTCTAAATGTCCTTGAAGAGTATTCAAGAGTTAAAGTCCGTTATCTAAACTCCAGATTTTACAAGCATTGCCTTCTGAGCTAGTTACAAGATACTTACCGTCTACAGAATGACAAAAAAGTTTTAAATCCTTTGATACTTTTATTTTGTCAATCAGTTATAGGTTTTCTAATTTATAGGTGTTAATTTCCCCATTTTTAGAAGTTACTAGCATATCATTAATTGATAAGGATTATTCAGCTTAAATTTTATCAGAGTCTATTACTGCAAAGCCTTCCTAAATATCACCTTAAAATATCTGTTAATTTTATAATGTAATGATATAGTTTTAATTGCTGCTTATTGATAAGCTAGATATAGGATAAGAAAACGTATAAGATCTTAGTCTTTCAAATGTTTTAGCATCTATTTCAAATAAAGACTTTTTACCTCTAACAAGAAATACATTTTTTTTATCAATAAAAAGAATTTATTTTAATGGCGCATTTGTTATTTAATTTGATAATAACTTCTTACAAGATTCATTTTAATTTTTTTTGAATTCAAATTAATTAATAAATCCAGTTTTTGTGATAGATATGATAGTGTTATTGTAAAATATTACTTAGTTAAATTAAAAAATGTCATCTGTATCAAATTATTTTTAGAAACCACTTAGCATTACGTTTTTAGTATTTGATGTTTCAAAGTTTTCTAATTTTTGTTTCTCAATTAATGAATTTTCTAAATTACAGTCTTAAAATTCTGCTAACTTAGGTGGATGAGATGATATATAAGCCTGTGAGAAAGAGCATTTTTAAAAAATAATATTAGGAAATAGAAATTTAGAAATGAAGAGAGCTGACAGCAAATTAGAGGCCCCAATATCAATTTAGCTTGTTTCAGTGTATTTAGAAATTTAAGATCTTTTCAGGAATTAGATATACCTATTTGTCTGAGATACTTCTTATTGAGTGTAAGTTTCCTTAAAGGATTAAGAGTCTATAAAAGGTTTCATAAGTTTGTAAAGTTTTATTAGAATTTGTTATTCTGAAGCATTTCTTTGGCTGCTCATGATTATTTTTTTGTTAATATTAAATTAATTGAGCTAAGAAATATCAAGTTTGTATATTTCTTCTTGGTGCAAATCAAAGTCATATTTCATAGCCCTAGCAGCAAAATACTCAAAGAGTGATTTGTGTCTAAACTCAAATTCTTGTTTTTAAATATCATCAGCTTATTGTTCATTGAATTGGGTTTCATTCTTCTTTGTTAATATCTCTTCATTATTTATGTTAAATGTTAATTTGATTCTTGTAATTACTCTAGAATCTACATAGCTTTTTAAATTTTAAATAAGCTCTTCTATATTTATTCCATTCTTTTTTAAACAATTTATAACTTCCTATCTAAGTTAAAATTTTACACTATCTCTTGTTGTGGAGAGATAATTAGATTTTTTACCTTTTTAAATAAGCATGAGCATTGCTATGCTTTAGAAATATTCAAAATAGCAAGCCTCTATTTTTTCAACTAACTCTTATTTTAGCTTCTAATCTAATTTTAATTACTTTTATTGCTCAATAAAAATTTGGGATTATTTTTTGAATTAATATTAGAAAAATAACTCTTGAATTTCTATCTAGTCTGAAGCTGCTTAAAAAGTATTCGAAACATTTTTTTCATTAAGGTCCAAATCAGTAATCATTCTTGTTGTCAAATATAAATTGATAGGTAGTTTCAGTAATTCAATTAGCTATTTATTTTTAAAAATAATATCCTCAAGTTTTTCATGTTATTCTGAATTATAATTTGTTTATTTTTCTTATTCTTTTTAATATTTATACTTTTTTAAATAAGTTTGAATATCCTATTCTGTAATTTTTTCAAGCTTGAAAACAGTAAAAGAATCACTCTCCTCTTAAGTTTCTTCATTATTATAATAGTTAAAATATACTTTTGCATCAGAAAACGTAATTTTTTCTAATCTAGAAGTGACTATGACTAAGGTATTTACCCATTCATTCAGTTTTAGTTTCTGATAAACTTTAAAATAGTCACCTGTATATTCATCAAAGCCATCCAACATAACTAACTTATTTCTCTCTGATTTCTTTAGCATGTCTATATCTTTTCTCTTAATATTAACTGATTCTAAATAATCTTCTATGGATGGTTTTTCTTTGTCTAAAGAGTTGCATTTAATAATAAATGGTATATAATCAGATCTATTGTCTTTTGTATAATCTGAATTACGATTCAGAAGTTCTACTTCTAGCTTTTTTAAAAGCATTGACTTTCCAGATCCTCCTTCTGCTAAAATAGATATTATTTTACATTTACTTTCACTTGAAGTTTTAATAAACTGCTGGCTTGGCTATATTTATTAAACATCATCTGCAGAAAATGCAAAGTTAGGAACTAGGAAGCAATTGATAATTTGTTTCAAAGCATCTTTTTCTTCTGTGTTGAATTTCTAACCATCTTAATATGTAATCTATTAATTTACATAAAGATGAATAGCTTCAAGCAATGCATCGTCTTTATGGGTTATTTGAAGTTTTTTCTGCCTTTATTTTACACTAAGCTCCCATATTTGAACAAAATACTTAGCAAGATATTTTTCCAAGTCTTTCTCATTTTAAATATCAAATGCGAAATCATTAAATTATTATTAATCGTCCAAATGTTTAGTCATTTACTTTTTAAACAAACTTATATTTGTTAAAACTTTGCTTTTATCAAGGTGATTATGAATAAAATCTGCCATAATTTAATTTCCTTCAAAAATAATTTTCACAGATTTTTACTTTTCTTGCAAGTAATTTGAAACTATGCTGGTCATAACATCAATGAATTCTTGGTCTTTTTTATTAGAATGTGAAAGAATTTAAGCAAAATGTAAAAGCAATTAAGCTTTTATATATCTAAATTAATGACTTTGTGCTATTAAATTAGCTAGGTTTTTTATTTTATCAACTATTCCATCAGAATATTCTTTCATTTAAAGGAAATTCGCTTATTGAATTATTAATTCCCTCTTTTTCAGCTGTTCTAATCTAGTTGAAAGTTCTTAAAAATTATCTTTCATTTATTATTTAGACAATAAATAGTTCAATTACATATAAACAAAAAGTCTCGTGTCGTTATTAGTGATATTTATGATTTCTTCTAGATAGAAAATTATTTCTAAGATTGGATCGTTTTCGGTAAGGTTTTCTCCTAAATATTAAACTTTTCTAATCCATATAGCATATATGTTATTAGAAATATTATTAGTATTGTAGTCAGAATAAACATTTAATGCTATATTTATACCTTCTGTTGAAGATTCAGAAGTTAGTGATTAAGCAATTTACTTAATTTCGTTAATAAAATTTTTCATTTCTTTTAAGTCAATTTCAGTCAAATTCTTGATAGCTCCTGCAATGCTGACAAAACCAGCTCCAAATTTGACAACCTGAATGACTTTTGAGAGGATTTTGGCAGATATACTTTAGTTAGCTACATCCAAACCAACTCTTTGAGAGTTCAAAGTAGTTAAAATCTCAAAATATTGATAGAGATCAAGGCATGGAAACCTTTCTTTATTTTCTTTGCAATATGTACTAAGGATTTATAACTTATCATTAATTTAATTGATGTCAGACTGTATAGATTGTTTAGAATTATTTTGTTGTATTATAAGCAAATAGTTGATTAATAAATTAATCATATCTATGACTTTATCTCTAATTTCTTATTAAATTATTTATTCCCTATAATCATAAAGGGTTTTTTCAATAATTTTTCTTACATCAGTTTCAATTTCTTACTGTTTTATTTTTTTGGTAGTAAAATATTTATCATATTATTTATTGAATTTCTCGAAAGTAACTTCTTCATCGCTCTCTTGTTGATTTGAAATTTAAAATGTTTGCTTTAATTTATCTTTATGATTCAATATTTACTACATTTATTATTATGAAGTTACTGAATTTGATATCTAAACATTAGCTTTACTACCACAAATTCCTCCTCCTAATATCCTATCCTTTAATACGGATTGATTATTAATAAATATTCGATTTTTAGCAAAAAGCTATTTTTATTCTAACCATTTGCTGGATATATTTAAATTAGATTTTGTCTTCAATTTGTTCTAAAAAGATTTATTTGTTGTAAAATTTATGAAATTATTTCCAAATATAGTTTTTCTTTTTGCATGTATTAAATTAAATAAATTTTATCTTTTTACTTGAGATATAATTTATATTCTACTAAAATTTGCTGTACTTTTTATTAAACTATCGCAAAATATTTTTTTATTAATAGCTTAATACTTATAAAGATTTATTTACTATTCTAATTATATTTTCAATGTTTCTTTCTAATTTGCATTAATGTGTTATTCCTACTTATATTTTTTATATTTCTTTTGAGTCTAATTTTTTTTTAAATCAGGGTTTGAATTTTATCTTTATATTTATGAATGTTAAAATAATTTTTGAAAGTAATTTAATAATTAGGAATAACCAAACTTTCTCACATTTTCTAATTGCTAAAACCTAACAGATTCACTAATATTTATTCTTTATAGATTATTTATAACTTAATCTTTAATAAATACCAATCTCTATTCACTTAGAATAATTCTTATGAATAATTTATGCAATTTAATTGTCGATAAACATAATACTTTTTTAAACTATTAAGTGAGGTATGCTTAATAATTTTATTAATTAGAATTATTTTATTGAAAGACATTTATTTTTATTTAATTGATTGATATTAATATTTTAAAAAAATGATCCAAATAAACTTTGCGTAAATTTTATATTTTTGATTTTTTTGAAATAATATCTTTGAGCCTCTCTGTTTTTGTGAGCTTTTTTACTCTACTTTTATGTTATTTTGTATGCTATCTACTGCTTTTTAATTTGTTAGCTTTAAATCCTATATACTCTAGTCTCATCAATCGTCTTATTTATAACTACTATATAATTATTATTACTGCTTATTAATTTAATTAAAAAAATCTGATATATTTAATTACTTGAAACTACTATTCAAAGTAGAAAAAAAATCAGATTAAGTATTTTTTTATTAATTATTTTTTTTTGAAAAACGAATAAATGTCAAATAATAGAATCTTAACTAATAAATAAATTAAAAATAAAATTAAGAAAATTATTTTATTTTGTAGAGAAAAGTAACAAAAACATATAATTTTATTTTATCACAACCTTTCTATTTACTACTCTCAGATTTAAAACTATTAAATAATAAATTAATTCATCAATTAGATATGAAAAAAATAAAAAAAACTTTTCCAGGCCTAAATTGTATTTACTATCAAAATTTTATCTTTCAATTAAAGGAACAAATGTTTCAAGTGAAAATGTATTTTCAAAATCTAGTTATGTTATGAAAAAATACAGAAGTTAACTCAAGGAATAAAGTTTAAATAAATTAATTTTCATATATATGAATTATAAAAATAATAAATTATGAAATTTAAAATATTTATTATATTACTTTGATCATTATAATTTTATTAATTTTAAATATCATACAAATTATATTATAAAAAATATTTTTTTGTAATGGGATTATGAGGGTGGTGTGAAATTATATGGTTTTTTATTATATATTTCTGTATAAAAACTTTATTTTTCTTTGATTAATTATAAATTTACAATAAAAAAACATATAAACATAATTAAAAAACCAGTCTATTTTTTGTTTTTTTTTTTGACTGGAAAATAATCTAAAAGATTCTTTGTTTTTTCTATCACAATTAAATAAGAATTCAATACATATTATTAAACTTTAAACTTCTGTTAAGATTTTTAATTATTCTCTAATCAATATTATTTAAGCTATTTTAGAAATTCAAAAAAATATTAATGATAATTAGTCTTATAAAATAAAACTATTAAAATAAATTTATTGTTTGATTAATTAATTAATCAAAAGCAGCTTTGATTTGCTGCTTAGTTACTTATTTACTGATCACTTTGTTTCTTTTTTACTAAATTTATTAATTAATCATTTGCTTGCTTAAAAAC
>JH720032.1:47689-88672 GCA_000231845.2 Tetrahymena malaccensis 436 | reverse complement strand
GCTTAGTTACTTACTTACTTATTGATCACTTTGTTTCTTTTTTACTTAATTTATTAATTAATCATTTGCTTGCTTAAAAACCTAATTAATTAAATAAATATTTAACAAAATTACCTTAAATTTAGATTCAAAGAAGTGATATTTTTGCACTTTTCTAAGCTTATTCCAATATTTTTTGCTCCTTCAGCACCAAAATTATTGTAACTACGAAAAAAAAAAATATTTGTTTTAATTTGTTTTGAAAATTGGGGATCACCCCCCTCTCCTCACTCTCTAAGAGGGAAGGTGATAAGCAAAACTCATAATAAAACAAATTATGGTCTATTAATTTTAGATTTTGAAAAGATTTTTTAATTATTGGAGATAATTATATTATTAAAGGTTATTTATTTAAATATTTTAGTGATTAAAAATAATCATTTTAGCCTAATTAGCAATTAAAATCTAAAATTATTCTAAAATAAATTTTACCCAAGATCTATTTCTACTATATCATAGTTTTTTGCTTATGAAATATCTTTAATATCCATTATTTTCAGTTGCTTATTTAAACCTAGTTATTTAAGAGAATCTTCGTTTATATCAAATGTGTTTAAGATCTTTAGTAGAGTAATAGGATATGGTCTTGTTTCTTTTTTAGTATCCACCATTTTTGAGAGTATTTTTTCAATAAATTCAAAATTTTCAGAATTTTTTAAGTTAGGTATTACTTCAAGCAATTCTTCATATTTCAATTCGTTTTATTCATCATAAGTTAATCCTCTCTAGATAAAAGCTTCAACTAGTATTAATCCGATAGAATACACATCTGCCTTTATTTTGTTTAAATATTTTTATTAAATTAGATATTTAGTTAAAGGTAAAAATAAATTACATTAATCATATATGGCTTTTATTTTTTTAAGACTTCTGGAGACATATAAAAGCCATTACCTTTTAGAGACTTTGCATTTTAAAAAGTAATTAAATAAACAAGCAAATTATATTTATTTTACATAATTTGTTTACTTGGAAGTAGGATTATTAATGATTTTAGATAAACCATAATCGGCTTTTTTATATAATTAAAATTTTAGTTAGTGGTTAGCGATATAATGAATAATAATATACCTATTAAGAATTAATTTTTCGATTTACAGTATAAAATATTATCTGGCTTAATATCACTATGAATGATATTTTTTTTTGAAATAACAAGTAAACCATTTAACAACTGATAAGTAATTGCTAAAATTTATTCGAAATTAAATTTATTTAGCTCTAAAATTTTAGTTAAGTTGCCTATCATTAAAATTAATTATAATCAATATTTATTCATGCTATAATCAAAATTACAATCGCAAATTTCAGTAACAATAGCAGCAAGTCCTTTTGTATCGTCTTAAATCTTTTCAATTATTTGTAATACATACTTTTCATTCTTAAGATTTTAGAGTATCATAATTTCTTTATGAAAATCTTGCAAATTTTCCTGATTTTAATTCTAAATATTTTTCAGAATTTTAATTGCTACATCGCATTATTTTTTCTCTGAAAATGCCTAAATAACAATCGAGAATGAACCATTACCTATTTTCTACTTATATTAATATTTATTTTATTTGAGGAATTACTTAATCATTTAATCCTCTAACATATTTAACTATTAATAGCTCAAAACCTAATTATTTTGTTATTATCCCATCTTTTTTATCTATTATTTTTGAATACTTTAAATCAAAAACTACTTTTCTTTTTACTTATTTATATAAAAAAAGATTCTTTAGATCTAATTTCTAAATAATTAAAATACAATTAAATATTCTAACAGCTACTTAAACTAAACATAAGAGGTCTAATATATAATTATTTTCGAATTATTTTTACTGCTATAAAATGATTTTTTTCATCATTTTTTATATAAAATATGCATACATTTTATTTTTTATTTGTTTATTTAGCTTAAAATATTATACAGTTAGAAATAGAATTATAGCAAGTATGCTAAAAAAGAAGATAGAGTAAGCGTTCATAAAGATGTTTGAATATTAAATGAAGTTAAATAAAAGGAAATTGGATGAAAAAAAATAGCCATAAATTGCTAGTTTGGTAATTAAAATATACAAAATTTAATTAGTTGTCATTTAATAACTTATGAGCCAATTATTAAGCAATATTTTTTTAATCTAAATTATTTCAGAAAGTGTTTAAATTGATTAATTTTAGATGATAAAAGAATTTCAACTTATTAATTGTGCAACTTTTCTTTAATAGAATATGAAAATATTTAGAATGAAAAACTATAAATTCTAAAAGTTTAGTGAACTAATTTTTTTGAGAAACCTATTCATTTTGAATTTGTTTTCAAAAATAATTTTGTAAATAATTATAATTTATCATTATCCAATGAAATAATACCATTTTTTATATTTTATTCTTATTAATTAAGTTTAATGAATATAAAACAATAATTAAATGTATTCCAACAAAAAAACCTAAAAAGCTAAAAAGCTCATTAACTCAGTTTAAATTTTATGATTTTTATATAATATTTATAAATTATTGAAGTATAACCAACTATCGTTATAATATTCATCTAATTTAAGAACACGGGCTAACATTTGATTATATTTTTTACTTAGATATAATGCATTACTCTCTTAAATTGATGAATATTACTAAAAAGCTGGAGATGTATATTAAAAAAGATTTTTTTTACTTTTTTTTGTTATATTTAAATAACTTAACAAATATCCTTTGATTTTTGCTTGATAAATCTTAAATACTCAACCTAAAATCTTGTTTTAAATTCATAAAAATGAAATAGATTATAAAACTATATTTTACAAAAAAATTGCAAAAATAGCTTATAAATAATTAAAATTCAAAATTGAATTAATAATATTCTTGAAATGAATAATGAATCAAATGAAGATGATAAAAAGTGTTTTGTATAAAATAAAAATTAAAGTTAAAATTAACACTTGATTAACTATTTATTATAAAAAATATTTTAAATTAGGTAGTATGAACAAATAAGATCTTTTTAATTAATAGATTATAACATTAGTGATAATCTTAGCGATTTTCTAAATAATTTGGAGTTAATCTGAATTTTCTACTAATATTTTATACTGGTTTGAATGTTAAAATAATTAGAGGAAGCAAAGTAAAATATTAATTTAGGTATGATCTTAAATTTCTTAACTTTATTTATAAATAAAAGCATTACTAGAGATTTGTTGTATATTATTTTTAAATTATAAAAAAAATATGATTATATCAATAGAGAAATTTAAGTAATTAAAATAAAATTAAAGAAGTAAATTGAAACCAAATATTAAATTAGAGCCGTTTTCATAATTTCCTATTTCTTTTTAAAATTTAAAAGTGTTTAAAAAGAAAATTTTATGATATAGCAGATTTGGTTTGATAAATAAATAAATTTGATTTAGCATTATTTAGGTATTCTCATAATATCTATCTGTATAGATATAATAAACAATGATTAAATTTTATTATGGATAAATATTAGTAATTTAATTGGAATAATATTAAAAAAAAAACATTTTTATAAAATAAATCATTTATAAGTTGAAAATTAATTGAATAAATGATATTTTTAGAACTAAATGAAAATTGTATTTTAAAATATTAAAAAAAAATTCTTTAATATTATAAGTGATGCTTAAAATATCTCATAAAAAGATAAAGAATTTTAAATATTTTTAAAAAATAAAATTTGACATATATATTTTATTTGATTTCAGTTTAAATTTTTAATTTGAAAAAATACCCTATTTATATTAATTACCTTTAATATTTCAAAAATAAATTAGAAATTAATCTTAAAAAAATAATTTTTATTTTTTATTCATTTTTATCTAAAATGAATAAAATTTCTACTTGAATCTAGAAATTTATTAAATTTTTTAAGTTAATTAAAGGAGAGGAGTTGTTAGTAGATAGATGCTTTGTTAAATTTTATAATAATTCTTCTTTAAAATGGGTTAGCACATTTAAAGCAAGCAACAATTAAATTTTTAACAAAGATAAATTCTTTTTAAGACAAAATAGTGTAGCACATAGACAAAGAATGTTTGTGTTATTTAATTAATTAGACTTTATAATAATTAGTAAATTAATTAATTTGATTTTTATAGAGAAGGTTTAGCTCTTTTTATAGTTTAAGTAGAAAAAGCAAAAAGGTGTAAAAAAAGGATATTTATAAACAAAAATTTTAAATTTGAAAAATGAAGACTTGTTATTATGAACTTCTTGGTGTTGACAGAAAGGCAACAGATGAAGAAATTAAAAAGGTATTTAAAAATTAATAAAAATCTTAAAGTCAGATTTAAAATGCTGAATTAGAAAATAATTTTTTTGATGCAATTATAAAACAAATTCTAAAAGGATTCTTTATTAATAGGCATATAAAAAAATGGCTCTTAAGTATCACCCAGATAAAAATAGAGAAACAGATACAAAGGAAATTTTTTAAAGTAAATATTAAATGGCAATTAGCAGTTAGAAAATAATTATAATTGAAATAAATAGATCTTATAGAGGCTTATGAAGTGTTGAGTGATCCCAACGAAAGAGCTTGGTATGATTCGCATAGAGAATAGATATTGAAAGGAACAGGAGGAGATGATATGAGTAAAGAAGAAATGGAATAAGCAACATACGGTTTTAACATTTGGCCATATTTTAGTCATTCATGCTACAAAGGTTTTGACGAATCATAAGAAAAGAATTTTTATTAAGTTTATACAGAAGTCTTTGATAAGATAAAAAATGAAGAATATACTGCTTATCGTTTCTAGCAGGACTTCAACGATGAAGAAGAAAAAGTAGAAGAATATGTTGCTCCTCCAGGTAATTATTTATTAAAATTTTTTTATATCAAATTAGGGTCAAGCATTTAAAATATTGTCTTAAACTAAAGAGGATTTTTGTATTATTGAACTAAAAGGATATATTTAAAAAGCTTATATGGCTAATAAAAAGAAGTGTTTTTTTATAGGAAAGAATAAAAGTTTAAATTATAAAAGGATAAAAAATAGAATAAAAAAAAATATTTTTAAATATCAAAAAGATAATGTTTGATGAATTATAAATATAAGTTAATTATGAAGCAATAGTTTAAAAATGTTTTAAAGTGACAAAAATAATTTAATTATTCATTTATGATTAAAATTAATTGTATAATTTTGTTAAAATTTATTAATATGATTTTATTACAAAAATAGATTTTGGAAATAGCAAAACACCTTTGGAATAAGTTTCTGCATTTTATAAGCATTGGGGAGCTTTCACTACTTATAAAACTTTCAGTTGGTGCGATACTTACAATGTAAACGAGGCTCCTAATAGATGGGTAAAGAGACAAATGGAAAAAGAAAATAAAAAAGAGAGATAGAATTAAAAGAAGCAATATGCAAAAACAATTAAGGAGTTAGTTGAGTTTTGCAAGAGAAGAGATCCTAGATGGAAAGATATTTTGGATTAACTAAGAAAAGATGAGGAAAAGAAGAAAGAAGATCTTAAATTAAAGAAAGAAGAGGAAAAGAAGAGAAAGGAGGAGTAAAAAATTAGAGCTAGAGAAGAGGAAGAAAGAAGATGGGCTGAATTGGATGCTGAGAGATAAAAGTAAGAAGGAGAAGATGAAAATGTTTTACCTGAGGAAGAATAATATATTGAAGAATTTTATTGTGAAATATGCAGTAAGGGTTTCAAGAGTGAAGCTTAGCTTTTAAATCATAACAACTCTAATGGACATAAAAAGAAAATGAAAGAGTTGCTTGATGAAGTTGGTACTTAGCATGAAAGAGATTAGTTCTAATAATAAATTGACTAGGCAAAGCAATCACTAAATAAAAATATTGAAGTTCCTTCAATTTCAAAGAAGAAGAAAAACAAAAAGAAATAAAAATCATAATAAAATGTCAGCAATAAAAATCTAGATAATGATTCTGGAGATGAAGAGCCAGCTGAAGCTGAAGAAGTTTTATCTGATGAGTTAGAAGCTAAGAAGGAAGATAAAAAAAAGAAAGATAAAGGTAAAGCTAATGAAGCTGAGACAAATAATAAGGGCAAAAAGAAAGTAGAAGAATAGGTAGAAGATGAAATTGAATCAAAGAATAAAAACAAAAAAGCTGGTAAAGGCAAGCAAAAAGTTGAATTAGATGATGAAGAAGAAGAAATCGAATAGAAGCCTAAAGGTAAAAAAGCAGGTAAAGGAAAATAAAAAGCTGAATCTGATGGAGAAGAAGAAGAAATTCAACAAAAGAAACAAGAGGAAGTTGAAGATAAAAAGACTAGTAAAAAGAAAGGTAAAGGAAACTAAAAGGAGGAAGAACCTGTGAAGAAGTAAGCAGTTGCAACATACGATGATGAGAGCGAAGAGGAAGAAATTAAGCAAGTTAGTAAATAGCAAACAAAGAAGAAAGAAAAGTAAGCTAAAGAAGAAAAAGTTGCTAAAGAAGAAGAAATTACTAAGACTTAAGCCAAAGCAAAGAAAGGCAAGCATGCAGAAGAAAAAGAAGAAGATAAAAAGTTAATTAAAGAAGCTGCTTCTGCAAAATAAAAAGCTTAAAACTAACCTGAATAAAGTAAAGCTAAGAAAGGTAAAAAGTAAGAGTAAAAAGGCAAGCAAGAAAGCGAAGATGATGATAAAAAAGAATAAGCTGAGTTTGAAATGTCTTTGTTTGTTTCAAAAAAGTAGTCAGGTATTTAAAAAAATTAAGATGAAAATGAGTTAGATTATTCATTCGATTCAGAAGGAAATAAAAACAAAAAAGATAGTTCTAAGAGTTAGAAGAAATAAAACACTGAGACTAATACCAATAGCGATGAAGATTCAGAAGAGAGCAGCGATGAAGAAAGCAATTAGAAAGGCAAAAGTAATAAGTAATAAATTCAAAACCAGGATGATGATGAAGAAGAAGATGATGGCTGGTAGAGTGCTAAATTTACAACAAAAAAGCAAGAAAGTAAGCACAACCATGAAGCTATGATGAAGAAAAAGCAAGAAGAGAAAGATCAAAAGTTAAAAAAATAATAAGAGGAGCTCAAAAAGAAGTCTCAACAATAAACTAAATCAAAAAAATAACAAGAAAGCTCAAGTGAAGAGGAATCTGAAGAAGAATCTGATGATAGTGATGATGAATTAGCTAGATTTGCAATGAACATAAAGAAAAAGAATGATGATGATAGCGATGATGAAGGAAATAAAAGAAAGGGCAAAGGAAAAAGAAGTAAGAGATTGCAAGAAGAAAAAGACAACTTCGAAAAAGTACAAAAGCAAAAACAAATCGACAATCTAGATGATAAGATATACAACAAAGTAATTAAGTCCTAGAAAAAGACTGAAAAAGAAGATGAGGCAGAAGCTGCTTAACAAGCAGAACTCAACAAAGCCAAGTAAAAAAGAGAAAAGAAAAAGGAGAAAGAAGAAAAAGAAAAAGAACTTGGCTAGTTTAAATGCAATACTTGTACATAGCGTTTCTAATCTAAAACTAAATTATTTGCTCATATCAAAGAAACTGGCCATGCTTCAGTCAAAGTGTGAAAAAATAATTATTTTATATTATTTATTCTCTATTTGTAAATAATTTTTTTAAAATATTAAATTATTTATTCATTAATATTAAATTCACTCTAGGAAGGATTTATTTTTATTAAATTGAAGCTATAGTCTTTATTATTTATATATAAATTAATTTTTATAATCTAATTTAATTCTACCAAATTTAATTTTCAACAAAATAAAAAAATAATTATGAATGAAATTCAAAAAATTTTAATGGAATTAAAAGAAAATATAAAAATATTTTATAACAAGAAAAATTTTCTTAAAAGAGGTAAATAAATTTTAGAAATTTACTCTTTTAATTGATTGAATATTTCGAATGTATAATATTTATTTTCATATTTGAAATCTATTTTGTTTTTAAAATGCATTTACTTATCATATTTTTTTTATCTTTTATTTGTCAGTTAATATTTTAAAGTATTGATTGAAGTAAAAAATGGATGATAAGATATTTTCTTATGAAATTAATTAGCAATAAAAAGAAAGAATTAGATAAAAGAATTTACTAATTATGATGTAATACTTAAGTAAGTCTGCAACAAATCAAATACTTGAAAAGAAAAAGTTTTTGTTTTGAGAAATGAAAATAATATTTATTGATTAATAGAATTATGCAAAAATAAGTTGAAATCTAGCTATTTTCAAAATAAAATTCATAATTAATCTCAAGTTTCCTACAATAATAGCTTACAAAACTTTCTTTCCTTTTTACTTATTTTTCAGAAATATCAAAAATTACTTTCTTATCAAACAAAATTTGATTGAATTTAATATTTTAGAACCTAATAAGCAATTAATTATGCCAATCAAAAAAGGTTACTATAACAAAAGAAATATTGACGAGTATGAAAATCATTTATTAGTTTTAAATTTATATTTGCTATAGCTTAAAAAAATTATTCTATTTATCTAAAAAAACAAGCAATCAAATAAATATTTTTGAATTGATATTGCTATTTTGAGTCTTTGAGAGCTTTTCAATGTTTAAATTTTAGTTCTCTAAAAAAGCTATTAAAAGAAATTATTGAAGTTTTTTGTTTAGTTTTCTCTAGTATTAAAATTTACCTTTATTTATCAATTCATCACTCTTTACATATAAAAAAACAAATGTTACTTTGCATTTACAAGAAATTTTTTAATAAGCAATCTTACTAAATAAGAAAGGTTACAAATATAAAAAATAAAGGTAAAAGCTAGAAAGGTCTAAACTTAAAATGAAAAACGGATATAAATTCAAACAAAATAACTTTTATATAAACTAAAATAAATATTGATTCATCACTACAAAAAATAAAAATTTATAAATTTTACCATACATTTCCTTTATACGAGAGTAATGCAAATAAATAATATCAATTTTTCCATAGCAACTTAAGTCTACAAAATATAGAATATTTTGCTAATTTGTTCTTCTTAATTAAAAGCTACTTTCGTTATGAGATTAATAATTTATTTTTATTTTCTCAAAAATTTTTTATTATCTTAGATGAATGGATGTAAACTCTTAAATTTGCCATCAATTTACTTTTTGATTCATCAAACAATTCTAATTATTTTAACTTCATATTTATTAAAATATCATCATATATGATATCACAAACAATTATGATTTTTTATTGAATTCATTTTAATATCTTAAATATAAAATTAAAAAAAAAATCCACAACATTTTTAAAATATATTTTAATATTACAAAAATTTTTTATTACAATTTTTAAATAAATATAATTTTTATTGTTTTTTCAATGTTTTTTGAGTTCTTGCTAGTTTACATTTTTAAGGGGAATCTTTAGATTTTAAATAATAAATTTCTTGGCTCACTTGAATCTAAAGATAGATAGATTAAGGTTAGCTAAAAAAGAAGTAACATCGTTTATCATTTATTAAGTAATCATATAACCAAAGGAAGTAGCTTTTTTATAATTTAATAGTTGGGAATTAAGAAATTTGATAATTTTTGTGAGACAGCTAAATTAGAATTGGTTGATTAGAAATAATAACTTTTAAAAATAAATATAATATGAATTTTAGTAATTTATGAGAAAAATAATATAAATAGATTTATAATTATGCTAATTATATGTTTACTTACAATACTTACATAAATTTTAGAAATATAAATTAACAGTGAAATTACACTTTTTTACATAGAAATCATAGTATATATTTCTTTTACTTCAAAATTAATTCCTCTTTAATGGAAAAAGTAATTAGTTTTTTCAATTTTTATTTACTTCATAATACTTGCATTCATTAATTAATAAATAAAATTATGCTTTTCTTTTAATTATCTATTAAAAATATAAAGACCAACTCTACAGATGTAATTATAACTAGGATACTATTAACTAACATGCGCATCTAGAAAAATATTTCCAATATGAATTTATCCTTTATTTAATTTATGTAAACTAAATATTTTTATTTTTGTTTATTTCTTAAAACATTTTAAAATTAAATTAATAAAAATATTTAAGTTTTTTAATTAAATATGAAGTATGTGCATAAATATACAATTGGTTATTAATACCTAAATTCTATTGTATTATTTTTAATTTTTAAGAGCTTTAAAAAGCTAAAATATTTTAAAGAATTGTGAAAATAAAAGTAGAGAAAGCTTATTTTAGTAATTATGGAGGAAGCGAATTGTGAAAAGAAATAGAAATTTAGCAAAGAGAGGGTTCGAAAAGTGTAATTAAATGGTTTTGGATAGTTATTTGTTTATTTTTTAGTTTTAAAGGCTTAATTTAAAAATACGAGCTAATTACTTTGTTTGGATGATTACAAAATAAGATTTAGATTTTTCTGTCGGAAAGGTTAATATTTAATATTTCTAATAAAGAAACAACCACATTTAAGAAACTAATTTTGCCGAATATCATGAAAATAAATTTTGCATTCAAAATTAAAACTTTTCGCTTTATAATAATTGTTCTCTTGAAATGCTTGCGCAAGAAAACAAAAAAAACAAAAAAAAAGAAAGAAAGAAATTAATTAAGTTGGTTTGTTATTAAAAAGAAATAGAGAAAAGATGTATATAAATAAGCATATGCATTTAATTATGTATTGTTTTTATATTGTTCATGAAAGAATAAGTTAAAAAAAATCAAATTAATTAAATTGATATCTAAGTAAGATTAATAATATATATCTATACATATATTTTGATAGGATTTATTGTAAGATCTAATTTAGAAGTATTAATAACCATAATAAATTTGCCATATATTTATTAAGATAACTAGATAAAAAATATATATTTGCAGGCAGAGAGATTTATAACTAGTTAGATTGATAGATAGATTGCTAGCTAGCTTTATATTTGTTCATCATTGTTATTTATTATTTGTAATCATTAATTATCAAAAGAAAAGACCTACATATAAGTTTGATATAAATCATACATAACAAAGAAACTCTATATACAAATAAATACTTGCTTAATTCTTAATCAAGCAAACTTATTAATAAACAACAAACAAACAAATAAATAGAGAAACATAAATTAACAAAAGGCCTTTTATAGCTAGTCTGTTAGAGCATTTTAATAAGCTTTTCGCTCAGTTTAAGCAAGAGGTTTTTTCGAAGCTGAAAAATCAGGATTTAGCTGTTGGGAGAATTTTATTTTGCATAAATTTAGATATTTTTAAAGTGAAATAATTGAGAAATTTATATACCTTGCATCGATAGATTGATAAATTATGTATTCGATTGTGTTGGATAAAGGGACGTCTGAGCGAAAGCAGTTAGTGGAAATAAGTGAAAAAAGTTTTGACTTTAATTCTGTCTCAGAAGAGCATTATTTTTCAATTTAGAATTCAAATAGAGATAAATCTGTGTTGATAAAATTTTTATGTCCTACTCATTTTTAATATGTTTTGAGATTGAGTTGTCATGAGTAAGAAAATCAAGACTCCAGTCGCAGGAATTCCTGTGAATAGGTTGAGGAAGCTGAGTAAAGTAATTAAAATGGTGAAGGCAGCTACGAATATTTTCCTTCTTCTAATTCAATTGAAATATTTGCTGGCAAAAGTGTCGATTTTATGCTCTGCTGGAATAACGAGGGGATAAAAGATTTAGAAATCAATTCAAATTTACAGTAAATTTAGTCAAATATAAATAGAATATCTTAATAGGACTAAAGTTAACAATTTTTAGATCAAGGTGAAGGAAGCTATAATTAGCTCGACAGCTTTGATGGAAATGGGATTATTAAATTACAACATAATAACAAAGATAAAATGGTTATTCTTGTTGCATCTATTGATTAAAATATTATTGATGATTGTGGAAATCAAATTCAAACACAAGAAAGTTTTGGAATATCTTAAAAGATAAATTAACATGAATAAAAAGATTTTTCAGAGACGGATTATTAGAATCAGATTATGCCTTCTGGATCAACAACTTCTTTGGAAAGTATGTACGACAAATACAAGTAGCGGTGTTTTAAGGTGATATCCGGTAGTAAATAAATGAAAATATGGGCTAAAATAGATAAAAAGCAAATCCATAAGCAAGAGCTAATCATTAACAATTTCTTTTTGTCTCACAATAATCCTACTTATTCCTGCTTATACGTGTAAAAGATTATGGAATGTACAATTAATCATAAAGGAAATCAGTCAATTTAGGAACAAAAGAGAAGCAGTGAGCTAAACCAAAAAGGAAGTGACGAAATGATAGGTAAAGAAGATGATAATAACAGAATAGATGGAGAATTTCGTTTAGAGCATAAAATCAACATTAGATTGGACAGAAACAGAGCAACTGCTAGGACAAATATAACCCCTTTAGGTTCCTGTGAAGGAATATAAAACCTAAGAGACTACTTTACAAAGGAAATAATAACATATAGAGATAGCAACTGCTAGTGCTGTGATGAGCCAATTTAAATTTGTTGCCAAAACAATTTGAAAATAACGAAAGAAGAAAAGGATATAATTTCTATGCATGTAAAAAATTCAATTGATTAGCACTCGTCAATGATTTTCGAAAACAACACTGTCTTGTATTAATTTAGTAAAATTTCTAAATAGCTCAAAGAATTTTTTTCTGATGTTTGGGTTTTGCAGGAAGATTAAACTCAAGATTTGGGAGTCTTAAAAATTATCTATTTTATTGTTGGAAAGCAATCTAGTAAGAATTATTTTGCAATCCAGGAAAGACAACAGAAATCAAAGTCTAATAAAACAATCAGAAACTGTTTGCAGTCGTAAAACCCGTTTGCATAACAGTTGCACAGATTTAGCACAGCGATAAGCTAAACGAGCCAGTGTTCTCCTTCCATTAAGGGGGTGTCAACATCGTATTCTTCTATTCAATCAAACACACTGAACTACATAAAAACAGGTAACATTGATTTTTTATAAAAATAAATAATGAAATACATACAATCAATATTTGGAGAGAACAAATGAATGGCAATTTAAAGATTTGATTAAAAATTAATCCGAAAAAATCAGCGTTAAAAAAGAAATTTTATTTGAAATATGAAATGCACCAAAAAAGGTTAAGACTCCATATCAAATTAAAAAATAAAATTACACTTTGCAAAATACTTTGATTTTTAATACAAATTAATTGTGCTTGGAGGGGGATTTTTAATGTATTTTTATTACTAGCTTGTTTGTTTAATTGAAATATTGGTCACAATAATATTTGATTAACTAGATTTTGAATTTTCTTTAAAAAAGCAAAGCACTTGAATTGGTTTTTACTTTTAGTCTATTGTTTAACCAATGAATCTTTCAATTATATTTGTTGAAAATCAAATCAACTCTAATAACTATTTATTCATTAAGACTCATTTTATTTTCTTAACACCTCAGTCAATTGAAATGCAACAAAAAATTAAACAAACTAGCAATCAACCTTACTTCTCGCATAAAAAATAACAATTTCTTTTATCGTCAGTATTCAACAGTTGAATTAAAATTTCCTTCAATATTTATATTAAATTTTCTTTAATATGTCCGCTTCATTTATTTAAATCGAATTTCTTTTATTTGACTTATTTAAAATTTTTTTGATCAATTTTCTCAAAGGAAAAAATCTGAATAAATAATCATTTTAGATCTTACTCTCACAATTATTTTACTATTTTATTTATTGCTGATTTCGATTCATCTCGTTTTTAAATGGAAAACTTCTTCATTTTACTTACAAGCTAATTCTACCAATCTTTTGTTTTTTCCTTCTGATTTTAATTGATGAATTGCTTTATTTTTTGTTGTTGGAGAAATTTAAATGTGATTTTTTTGAAAATTTTGAGCGAAGTATAGAAAAATATTTTAATTTACCAAAAAAAACAGAAAAATAACTAATTATCTGAACAAAAAAACACAATTAATACAAACTTCTAAATTTAAAGTAACAGATAGTTTCTCTTTTAATGACTGTTCAATAAAAGATATTTTGTAAAACCTATCCTAGCAAGTTGATTTCTCTTAGACTGTAAGCGGAGAAATCAATTTAAATAAAAAATTTAAAAAAATTAACTAATCTCCCTAAAAATAGCAAATGCAAATAAATTAATTTGTTTTTCTCTTTGTTCGCCCCTGCAAATTTAATTTCTGATCATTCAATATAAGCATTTCCACAAACAAATTTGTCCCCAAAACTTATCTCAATTTATAAAAATCACAAACAGACGACAAAGCTAATTGTATTTCAACTAAGCCTATTTTACTCACTTCCTCTTTTAAATGCCTTTTTCAAAAATACAACTTTTGAAATTTAAAAACGCTTAAATTCAACTTTTCTGTTTCGAACAAAATAAATTTTGAATTCAAATAATAAGAATACTAGTCTTAAATATGTATTTAATTTGTCTATTTAACGCTAACTCTGAGAATTCGCTTAGTCTAATTATTTTATCAATAATCTTTTATTTATTTATTTACTTACGTATTATTATTATAATCAACTTGCAGGAAAAAGCTCAGATGATCAGAATCTCTTATCAAGTGACACTGAAAGTGTTGAGAGCTCTTAATCTCCAATCCGAAATTAAGCAAGTAACAGATAATCACTTTACTAAGACGAAAATTGCAATGCAAACAATCGCTTTTCTTGTGAAACTTACTTCGCCACATCATCTTCTTCTCAAGTTAATTTTTCAGAATTAAACACTCCTACTAATTAGAAAAAAAATTCTAATATAATAACACCTCGATAAGTCCAAGACAAGTTAAAAAATTTAAATCCCAATGACCCTTATCAGACTTGCGCTATCAGAAATTCACCGATAATGAATGCAGATGCTAACAAAGCCAAAGAAGCAAATCAAATATAAACTATTTATGAAATAGGAGGAGAAGAAGAAAATTCATACAGGGACTAAAATCAATTCATGAGAAAACAAAATTACATGTTTGACTTCCCTTCCACTATTTGTGCTAACAGCGATGGAGATGAAAAATATAGATAAACTGCCCCAGTCTATGATATGAATCATGATGCATCAATTCATCATGCAATGCATAAAAGTTGCATACCTGGTAAAGACAGCTCTGACTTAAACTATTTTGAAAATGAAGACTTCAGAAAGAGCAAACTGAAGTAACCGAGAAGCAAAAAAGAAGGCAGTATAACCACCGAATAAAAAAATGTTAAACACATTATTCTTTCGGATGATTCACTTCATTTCATCACTGCAACTGAATGTGGTCTTGTTACTGTTTGGAATATTTCCACTCAAGAAAAAACCATCTTCGATGATCATAAAAAAAGCTGTGATCCCTCAATAAACTTTTTAAAGTCAATGAACGACGGAGATCGATTCATGACAGGAGGAGGTGATAAAACTGTCAAAATTTATTCACTCAAATAAATGAAACTCATTCATACAATTGAAGTTGAAAGAAAGATTGTTTATTCTGCTGCCATTCTTCCAGACCTTAATATGATCGCTGTTGGAGGGCTAAACATTAGTAAATTAGGTAATTATTTTTTCATTCATCATTTACATAGTTTAATTAAATATTAAAGTAAAAAATAATTTAAAATATTTTTTTAGTTAAAATGATAAAAATAAAATTTTTTAAATTTTAATTTTAAAAAAAACAGCTAGCATTGGAAAGTCAACGACCAAAAGAAGAAACATCAAATTTTATAACTTGCAGAATTACAAGTACATTAAAAAGTTTAAAATACCCAGTTCAGAAAACATAATAACTCATTTGGAATACTGCCAAACTAAGTAAAGTAATTGCTACTACCAAGAAGATGATAGAAAAGCAAAAAGTAATGCCACTATAAAGTCTAACTACCAATACAGACAGTCAACGAGTGGAACAAAAACAGAAAGTTCAGATAATGAAGGATCTGATGAAAGACAATCTGTTTAATCTATGTACTACAAATCTACATCTTCTCCAAAATTAAATAAGTTCAACAATAATGTCCTTGCATGCGTGGTACAAGGATCGTATGGAAGCAGATTAATTTTTATTCATTTTGGTAGAAAAGGTAAAATGGAAATAATTCTAAATTGCGAAATGCTAACTATAGGCATTTACAAAGTTCACAGGTTTTTCTATTCTCATTCTATGCAAAAGCTTATTTGTATGCCAAAACCAAACGAAAAGAAAGGTTAAACTATCAACTACTTCTATGAAATCGATATCTCGTCAAGGACTAAAATAGAAAGCTTAAAACATACTCCTTCCTTTGAGAAACCTATTATTGACTTAAACTTATGCTCAGATCAAAACATAATAATTGTTATCCCTACTGAAAATTACTTCTATCTTTATGATGTCAAAGATCAAGCCATTATCGATAGATCAAACACTCTCGATTTCCCTCCTAAGCAAGCATATGTAAGTCCTCTAAACTTTGCTGCAATCCAGCTGGAGTCTGGAAATGGAAAAATAAATTTATTTAAATTACCAAGTCAAGTAAACAGTTGAGAAATTACTACCATCTTAAATAAAACCTCTACTAAAAAATGTCAAAAATTGATAAAAGCAAAGCAATTAATTGTAATATATTAATCAATCATTTTCAATTATAGTTATCTCTTTAAATTTAATAAAAAATAAATAAGCTCTAAGTAATAACCAAATACTTTAAGATTTTTCTAAAAATATAAAACATTAACAACCAATATTTAACTTCTTTTAACAAACAAATAAATAATGATCCTAAAAACAAATTAACCATATTGAATATTCTTTCTCTTTAAATCAAGATACAATCAAAATTAATAAAATCTATCCATCATGTCAAATAATAAATATACCAATATAATTAGCATTTTCGTTTTGATATAAAATAAATTCTTTTAACAAGATTTCTCAAAAACAATTTATAACTAAATAAATAATAAATAAAAAGCGCTTTTAAATAAATAAATACTTTATATCAATTATAATTTAAATGAATAAAGCCCCTCATGTCTTAAAGATCTTATTATCATCATGTATGATTATCTTTAAAAAATGAAAATATAAAAATATCAATAAATATTTATAACTAAATAAATTATTTAATTATTATATCAAAGTCAAATTAATTTGTTATTATTAATTACTCTTACTATTTAAATTGTATACTAATATCAATCAATTATTTCAAAATATTTTATTTCATCTTTCTGTTTTAATATCTACCCTACATCCTCTAATTAAATTAGTCAAAAAAAAAGCTTACATAATAAAGGAATTGGAATTATAAATTTTAACTAAAAATTGGTTTTTAATAATAAAAATTGTGGTTAAAATAAAAACTATATTATTTATTTTTAAAGTTTTATAAAAATGTAAAAAATATTTATTGAATATAAGAAAATGATCAAATAAGAGATTTAAGTGTTAAATTTAGGCATTAACTATAAGATCTATAAACAAAGTAGATAGATACAAACAAAACTAAACAAATGAATATATTATTTAATTAAAAAATATGATATTTCATTATATAATTAATTAATTAATCATCTTAAAGCACTTGTATCTAATTAGTTATTATTATTAAATTATAAGTTTGATTTATCTTGCATGACAGTTGTGTCTTTATTTTTACTGCTTGCAGTTTCTAAAATAAGATATTTTTATTTGATATCCTAAAGCTCTGATTCTGTTTTAGAGAATCTGCTCTTATATATATGGAACAAGTAAGCGAACACCATAACAAGTATGATGAAGACTAAGATAACGATAATTGCTATTAGACCTGCTACTGAAACATTTTATCCATCAATCCAAATGTCATGGACAACTAGTTTGAAGTTGAAATCAGTTTGGCACATCTACCAGACATTATAGAGGATTGGTGAATGGAAAGTTGCTAAGTTACAATCAGTAGAGTTAAAAACTAATCTCATATTGCTTTCTCCAATTTGACTTTTTTAATCAGCTCTGCAGACAAGTTTGGGAGGAACTTCTTGTAATTCAATACCATAAATGCTCTTTTATATAAAAATTGTATTAATCAAAAAATATTGAAAGTTAAGATTTTTCTTTAGATATTCTGTAAGGAGAATTAATAAATTAATTCTAGCCACTAATTAACTTTTTATTTGAGGTAAAAAAGAGATATTCTAATTAAAATTTTATGCGGATTGAAATTCACTTATTTTAATCTAATAAAATTACATTTTCAGTGATAGCGATAAATGAAGTAGATCCTTTATAAACTGATTAGACTTATTTGACATCGTATTAATCGATTTCCTACAAAGCAATTCCGTTTAAAAAGTCGCTGTGCTTATCTGACTAAGGCATCAATTCTTTATTTATACCTTGATACAATATTTTGTGATAGCCTCTACCTTAAATGAAGGTGAAGAGTTCACCCATTTATACATCAGTCCAAGTATATTCTGTGCTTGTAAAGTATCTATTTTTAATTATTAAATTTATAACTAGTTAACTTCAAAGTTAACTTACCTATTAATGAAGTAATCGTTTGACTCTATATCATAAAAAATTTCAGTAATATATGATCTTTCAATGCTGTTTATTAAAAATTGATTAAGTCATTAATTAAATAACTAATTTATTATTTTACTCATCACCAATAACAACCAAAGTGTGGTCTCCTCTGACTGCAATTTTGGTTGAATTTCTCAAATTAGAGATTGTATGAACAATACCACTTGATTCGAAAGTAGTTTCAGAAACAAAATAGATCAAGACACCATTGTTAGGACAAACTATGTAAAGTCTATGAGAAAGATCTGTTGCCAAATCAACAGCATTCAAGAAGAAAGGTAACTAAAGAGTGTTTTAGTTTAGGTTTTTAATGAATAAGTATTTGGTAGAAAGTTATTTATCAATTTAGTAGACATCGATACCATCTTAATCAACTGAAACAAAAAGATATCCTTTAGAAAACTAGGCTGCACTGATTTCTTTTCTGACTCTATAATCACTATTTTTAAGTAATTTTATCTTCAATGAAGAGATTTCTTCTATTCTAACCATTTCGAAAGTTAACATAGTAGAAGGGAATAAAAGGTGGACGAGTTCACCATTATGAGAGTTTGTAATAATGATATTCTAGCTACCAGGAGTGTATGGTGATAAGGTTTAAGGATCGATTTTAATAGAGTCCAAAAGGTAAATATCAATATTCTTAAACATAGCGACTGGTGTTCTAATATAAAAGACCTACAAGTTGAATTCAGCGTTTAAAGTAACTAAAATATTATTGAATGAGTGCATAGCTAAATATTCAATATTATTAGTGTTGATTGAAGCATCGAGTCTATCAAATTCAATATCAACAGAACGAGGCATTATTTCACAAGGATTAGGTCCTTTGCCTATAATTTCGATTATAAAAATGTGTAAATAAGATTTAATTGTGCTTTTAAAGTATAAATCGAATCTTCAAATTTAGAAAAATTTAATAATTCAAGTAAAATTGAGGAAGGAAGATGAACATTTGATTGTTTAAATAAATAAAGCTTATTAGAGCTAATTCTTTACCTTCATAGTCTTATATTTCCATGCTAAAAGTAGTACGAAAACCTCCATAGTCGAATTCATATTCTTAAGTCTCATTGTAGTGGACTTCTTTAGTAACATTTGGAAGTATTTAGTGGTATTTCTTCATTGAACCCCACTTGTATGGAATCTTAGTACGGTTAAGAAAAATGTCTACATCAAACGAGCTTGCTTGTAATATTAGCAAAGAGCAGAGGATAAAGAATATCAAAGGCTTTTACATCAAATGAGTTTTATTCCTACTTACTTTTTAATAAGAATTTTTGAAAAGATTTTTTAATTATTAATTAATTAATGTTTTTATAAAATATTTGGTGAAAATTTTTGTTTTTAATAGAAATTTTATAATGTCAAATTTATTATACTTTCTTCCTATCAATTAATTTACAGCTATTAGCTTTTGGTCTGATTGTTACAAATAAACAAGCAACTAAAGCCTTATCATAAAAAGACATCCCAGTTTTTGTGGTTAAAAAAATAGCTTTTAAAATAACTATTATTGATTATAACTATACTTTAATATAGATTTTCTTAATATCAAAGAAAAAAAAAACTAAAATATATTTTCATCCACATAAATTGAACATTATATCTTTAAGTAAAAACCATAAAAAGCACATTTGTTCTCAATGAGATAGAATAAGCCTTTAGAACTTCAATAATTTACTAGGGATTAAAAATAATATTCATTAATTTATAAATATATCAGGGCACTTCTTTAATTTCCATAATTACTCCCAAAATAATTTTCAAAGAAAAGAATTTCTTTAAAATTGGTTATAAAAAAGTTTTAGAAAAGACACTCCCTACTTAGATTTGGTGGTAATACTTCACTAAAATTGAATTTCGAGACAATTACAAAAAGTACAAAATAAAAAAAGTTACGCATTTAATTTACTTTTATTTATATTTTTATTTCGAAATTAATATGACACAAATCCAAAGATTTAAGCCATCCGAATTTTATTTTGAAATAAAGTATTTTCGTTCGAATAAGTTTTTATATTTATAAATTAATTAAAAAGTATCTTTTCTTAATCTTTACCACAAAACTAAAAATTAGTGGTTGTCTGCATATATCATAGTATGAACAAAACTAAATAATAAATAAATAAAAATAATATCTCAATTTATAAATCACTCTCTCTAAATCAAACTTTAATATCAAATTAATAGTTTTATCTAGCTTTCAATACTTTTAATTCATAGCTATTAAATATATGATAGAGGAGTTTTTTTTTAAAGATATGTTTATTGCAAAATAATTAATTTTTTTTAGATGAGAAGGAAATAATTGAAAAAAGAATATGCAATTTATTTAATAAAAAAAATTTCTGTTTATAAAAATAGGAAAAAAAAGCGTTTGCTATGAAAATACAATTGCTTTTTTGATATTTATTTATTAGATTTATTCTTAATTGCTTATTATTTAATAATAAATAAATGAATAATCAAAATGGGTAAAAAATTAGATTTATTAATAATGAAATTAATTTAGTTTTAAAATTTATATAAAGAAAGATATAGCTGTTAAGAATACTTATTAATTTTAATTTTCCTCATCATAATTTTGGAATCAATGAAAAGCATTAAATAAAACTTTTGTCATAGATTGATTGATTTATTAATTAATTAACTAACAACAGCATCGAATCTATTACTTTCTAACAAATATTGAATTAATTATAAAGTTGCGATTAATTATTTATTAGCTAATGTTCTAAAATATTTAAGATACTAGTAAGCAACAAATAGAAGAGTTGGCAATATTGATACAAAAGCTTAAAAATGATTAGCTGAGTATATCACAAAAGATTCAAGCTAGCGTTTAAAAGTTAGACAAATAAAATTAAGATGCTTAACCTCCTCATTTTTTACTAACAAATTTTAATCAAAAAACTAATAATTAAGAAAGCCAGTCATAGAATAAAGAGAATTAGTTTTTTCTTCAAGAAAACGAACACTGGAGTTTTAGCGAACACTCTCAAAGCAAGTCTCCCACTAAGATAATTGCTCTTAATAGCTCAATTACCAATTAAAATGTTAATACAGACAATAAAAGTAAATAAATTAATTTTTTTTACCAAATACTATGAAATTTTTTAATTATAAAGGCTAAAACAATAATATAGCTCAAGGATTTACATTATTTGGATAGGACTCAAGCTATTAGAACCATTTTACTACTTAGGGATCTAATTATTCTTTAAATCATGATGATGATTATGAAAAAATGTAAAATGGATTCATAAACACAACTAATGCTACTACAACTATCTCGAACTAAGATTCACCAAAGAATAATTATCAACATTTATTTGGGGAGAACCACAATTCTTTGCTGAAGAATAGCAAGTAGGAAAACAAGGATAACATTTTAATTTTTTAGGATATAGAATTTTAAGCAGACAGTCAATAAGATCTAACTTAATTATAAAATAAAATGGATAGCTCATCAAATATTCAAATGAATAAAGAATTTAACAATAAGGACTAAAAGAAATTGATAGAAGAAATTAGGAATCTCCAAAAAGAAAATCAAGAAATAAAAGTTTTCCTCAAATAATAGACTTAATAAGTAATCACCTATCAAGAAATCATAAAGTACAAAGATGAATAGCTAAAAAAGCAATAAGAGCTTGAGGATTCGATGAAAAAAATTATGTAAGGATTGCTTGAGTAGCTTCGATAATCTAAATAATAAGTCTAGCTTTTAAGTCACCAAAAGCAAGAAAGCCAAAGTCTTTTGTTTAGTCTTGAAGAGGAATACCAAAAAGTAGTTTCTGAATTAAACCAAAAGAAAAACCAAATAAAATATATTCTAAACGAAAACATTTAGCTTGAGAAAGATATTGCAGAACTAAAAAGAGATTATGAGCTAAAATTAGAGGATAAATACAATTCATAATACAACTAAAATTATTAGACACAAATTGAATAATTGCTAAATATAGTTTAATAAACAAACCCCTAGCACAAAGATAACCCTAACCAAAACGTTATCTTAAACAGCATACAAAAGCAACTTACGTAATAATTAAGGTAAATAAATGAATCAGAACTTAAAATACAACTACTAAGAAAATAAAATAAAAAGTTCAAACAAAAGCTGCTTCAATAAGCGATGAATAAAATGTAATTTATTTTGATGGCAAAAAAGCTATTTTATTTTAGAGAATTATACAAAAATACATTCTAAAACAATATTTAAAATCCATTATAGTGAGTATTTAAACAAACTAAATTTGATCAATCTGTAAATATCATCTAAAATTTCAAGTCATTTTTTGTTAGTTTTTCGTTTAACAGAAAACTCACATTTCTGAAAAGCGAAAAGCAGCTACATTAATTTAAAAACTTTCTTATAAATAAATTATAAAAATATAAACTGTAAATAAAAATATGTATGAATCCTGTTTATTGATAATTAATTATTAAAAAATCTATTTTTATTAATTTAAAATACTAAAAATTTATAGAAATAAAAAAAGAGAATAATATAAAGAATATATTGACTATTATTTAACTATTATATATATATTTATTTATTTACATATTAATTTATATTAGTTAGTTTTTTAATAAGTATTTTTGTTGAAGTATGTATGAAATTTTTTTTTGAAATAAAAAGCACCTATTTTAATGAAAGTATTCTTATATTGAAAAAGCAAATAGCTTAGTTTAATTAAGGCTAATCAGATGTTATGAATATATTTTATTTGAATTGATTGTTTTAGAGTTGATAAAAGAATGTATTCAGGATCTACATAAAGAGTGTTCTTCATAGGATTTTTAATTTTCTTAGGGTCTTCAATGACGGCGATTTACTTTTGCTTATCTGAAGAAGCACTTGGATTTAAGGAATTTAAGATTTTACCTCCACCACTTTTGATAATGGATTAGAGCTCATCAACTAATATGTTTTTATATTAGTCTTGAAGGAAGAATGAAAAATTTTCAAATAATTTGAATGGTTTGCCCTTTTATATGCTATATTATACAGTGTCCAGATTAAGATCATCGTATTTCATTTGATCTTTTTCAGGTACTTCAATGATATATTCACAGTAATCTTCAATTAATTCATTATCATCAATGCAGTCTAAGATCCAACCCTTGCTGACAATCCAAGCCCTTTTGTTCAAACCAATTAAGAGTTTAGCTCTTCTTCTGAATTCTTCCATAACAACTATATCAAAGTCTTCATCCTGATTCTCTACAAAAGTGGCTCCCAACTCAATCATTTTATTTTTTTCTTAGGTGGTCAGATTACAATTAGAGAGAATTACTCTTACTTATTTATGTTATTTTTGTTTATTCTTTTATTTTGTGTTTGTTTTTTATTCATCTTCTTAGATCTTTTTTTCAGACTCAGTTTACATGATAGTAGTTGTTTCACACGAATTAGGACTTTTTATTTTCTTAGCAGCTGTGTTTTTAGATGAATTAGAAGGGACTTTTCTGCGCTTTTTGTCATCCTTAATTATTTCTTCTTATTCGTCTTCGACCTCATAGTCTTCGTCAGAGTCATAATTAATTTCATCATATTTTGATTGAGTTGACTCACTTAAAACTTCATCATCCAAATCCATAATTTCTTTTTTAAGCTTCTTTTTATTTTTATCATCATTAACTTGCTCTTCATTTTTCTTTAAACTCCAAATAGACTATTTGCCTTATTTAATAGGTGATATAGGAGTTTTTTTAGTGGCTACTTCCTCAAGATAACAAGCATATGTTCTTTCAATATAAAAAGATTGCTTTATTTCTATATCATAGCATTGATTGACATCCAATTCTTTCAATTTTTTGTTTTTTAGCATTAATTGCATGCCGGAAGTTAAAGGAATTATTGTTATTCTACCAGACTTATTGATCAATAACTCAAAGTGCATGGGTTTTATGAGCTTTTATTCTATCTAAGTAGTGCATTTAATATTAGTTCCTATGACATTCTTTCCAGAGAGCATCTAAAAAATATGTTTATCACTGGCTTTGTTTCCTGTGACAAAAACTAAATCTAAACTTTTCATGTTTGCTTAAAAGGGTTTTATTTTTTACTAAGTCTTTGTTTTTCTTTTTGTTATTCTATTTAATTGATTTAATTAATGTAATTCTTATTAAAAATATAATAAGCAAAAAGGCAATTCAATATTTTTATTATGCCTCATAATTCAATTTTCAATTGAGTGAGCGCAAAACATTGATTTTTTCATACAAAATTTATAAGGCTGTGTCCAATCCATTAATATCTTTTGGTGCTACTTTACTAAAAATTTGGCGCACTACCTCGTTTGATAGGTTCTCATCAGAAATAAATGCAAAATCAATTAAATTTTCAAATATTTTATCTTTTCCTTTCTTTGTAAAATCTATCTCATTATTAATAAAGGTAATTTATTATCGAACACCCTTGAGATAATTGCAAGAAAACAATTTTATAAAATTTTATTTTCAATCTATTTTATAAAAAAGTAAATAAAATCATTTAATCATTCATAAAAATAGACCATTTTCAATTAAATACTAAGAATTATTTGTATACTTTATTATTTTAAGAAATACATCCATTCTTTCCTTTCTTTCATATTTTTAAGTTAGCATGAAGTTTTTTAAAAGCTATTTAGTAGTAAAAAAGATTTTCTTTGATTTATTAAAAAATTTAATTTCTTAAAAAGAGTTTTAAAAAGTAAATATTTAAATTAATATATCTTTATATTTATATTATGTAAATCCTCATTCTTTTTCATCTAATCTCATTATCATAATTTGATAATTTGAATTTTTTTTTTTGATATAAGCTTTTAAAAGAAATCAATCTGTCTTAATTAAAGAATGAAAATCTACAGTAATTATAATATAGATAGATATTTTATTAAAAAAGTGTTAACAAGTTTATTAAAAAAACAAATAAAAATAAATTAATTAATATTCAATAATTGATATAGAGACAGATATATATATACTTAAAACTACATATAAAAAACATTCATTTAGACTTTTTTAATTAAATTCTTAATGAAATAAATACTAAAACATAAGATAACATCAATTTGAAATTAATTATTTGATATTTTATTTAATAGAATTAAAATTCTATTCATCATTAAGCTAAGATTTAACGTAACTAGTAGATTTTTTAGAAATGAGAATCCATTTTTATTTTTAAGAGCTATAATTCATTTCAAGAATTATAAGAATAAGAATAGTCATAAAAGTATCAGCACTAGAAAATTAAGAACAAAGTTACTTTATTATACTCGAATCTTTTTAACATAATAACGTCACTAAATTTTCATCAAATTTCCATATTCCTTATGAATTTACTAAATTCAACAAATCTTCTAAATTTAAAGGAAAAGCTTAATTATTATTTGAATTTTTTTATTATTGTGAAGTTTACTATTAATTATTACTAAATTGGCTACTTCCAAATAAGCCACCTTATTGTGAATGTTATTATTAGCTTGTACCAAATAACGCACTTTATTATTACATACCATTTAATTATGAATTTGGTTGCTCATTTATTCCAAATAAGCTTTATTGTTGTGGAACTTATGGTTGACTACCACCAAATAGACCACCACCAAATAAGCCACATTAATTTGAAGTTTATTATTAGCTAGCACCAAATAAACCATTCTATGGAGCTTATTTTTAACTAGCACTGAATAAACCACCTTATTATGAAGGCTATATTAAATTATTGCTTAATAAAGAGCCTTGTTATTAATTTTATAATTAATTATTATTAAGTTGACTACTTCCAAATAAGCTGCCTTATTATGATTGTTAGCTCGTGACAAATAAACCACTTTATTATTAAGTTTGTTATTAGTTAGATCCAAATAAGCTTCCTTATTATGAAGGTATGCTTTAAGCATTACCAAACATACCACTTAGTTAATGAGTTTGTTGTCCATTTACACCTAATAGGTGAGTTTATTGTGGAACTTATGATTAGCTTCCACCTAAAAAGCCACCTTAATTTGAGGTTTATTACTAGCTAGCGCCAAATAAGCCATTTGATGGAGTTCTGTTTTAACTCATACCAAATAAGCAACCTTATTATGTAGTGTATTATTAATTATTGCTAAATAAACCATATTATTGGGAATTTTATTATTAGTTATTATTAAATTGATTGCTTCCAAATAATCCACCTTAATTAGAAGATTATTACTTGCTAGCACCAAATAAGCCATTTGATGGGATTTAGCTTTAGCTAATACCAAATAAGCCACCTTATTATGAAATTTATTGTTAATATTAGCTAAATAAACTACCTTAATGCGATGCTTATTGTTAATTGGCATTAAATGAATTACCTCCAAATAACCCTCCTTATTGTTGAGGTTATTGTTAGTTTGTACCGAATAAGCCACTTTATTATATATTTTATTGCTAATTAAATCCAAATACGCCATTTTATTGAGAAGATAATTGTTAATTATATCCAAACAAACCACCTTACTGTGTAGCTTAGTTTTAGCTCATTCCGAATAGGCCACATTACTGTGGAGCCTGAGACTATTGTTAACCAAAAAAGAAACCTGTTTATTATTATTGAGCTTATTGTTAATGATTACCAAATAAGTTATTTTAATTTGAAGATTATTGTAAACTATTACCAAATAAACCACCTTATTGTAGTGCTTAATTCTAACTTACTCCAAATAAGCCACTTTATTGTGGATATTATTATTAATTCATATTTAATAGACTGCCTCCGAAAAAAGAACTTTATTGTTACTAACTCATATTATATAAACCACTTTATTGTGAGGCTCTATCTAAAATCTATTATGAATTTGAATAAGTTACATTGTGATTTAAGTTTTAATACATTATTTTTTATTCATCATTTAATGTTTCAATCACACAAATCAAAGCTGTTTTTTTAGTTAGGAGTTAATATTCAATAGCTTGCTGAATTAATTATTAGCTATTCATGCTTTTGTCTAACATATTTTCATTCAAATATAACTGCTTTCCTATCTTAAAAACAGATTCTTAAATCTTTGTGTTAGAAGTAAAGCTGTCTTACATTTCTAACTTTATTTCTTTCTACACCTTTTATTTCTTATGAGAGTCATAGTATTCTATTTATACCGTTTTTTATAAATCTGTCAAATTTTATAATTCTAGCAGTGGTTTGAAAAAGAAATGGATATTTATTATCTCATCCTTAAACACACATGGAAAATTTGAACAAGAAGGGTATGTAGATTCAATAATACTGTCATCATAGGTTATTTTGAGTTCATCAAAAGTTGGAGTAATACAGTAGGAAAGCATACTAATAATTACTTCAGATAATTCGCATTTTTGATCAATTAATTTTGCAATTCCTTTTCCAGCTAAAGCGCTCTCTCTTATTAAATATAAATCAGCTAAACCAATACCTATAGAGTGAACTCTGCAGTATTTATTATTTTACTTTATTAGCTGTACTACGCGCTAGGGAGAATTAACTGCACCATCAGTCAAAAGAAATATTTGCTTATTGTATCCTGGAATCTTATTTTAGAGAAAAACATTAATTAGAGGATTGTAGATTTCAGTTCCCCCTAAATCTGCTTTGAATTAACTTATAAGTTAAATAGCATTTTCTAAACTCTCGCTTGTGTATTTAGTTGAACTTGGGAATAGATTCTCAAATGAAGTGCCAAAGCTAACGACATTGAAGTAGCTATCATTAGGGAGACTTTTCAAAAAGAGAATTAAAGCTTCGCATGCCCTACGTATAGGCTACCCACTCATAGATCCACTTCTATCCAATAGAAATATGAATTCACTTCTTGAAGAGTTCAAATGGTCAACAAGTTCTTGATTTAATTTTTGTTGAAATTCATCACTCAGAATTTCATCGCCATTATTTATTGCAGCTCTAATAGAATCATCAATTTCTTAAGTAATTTCCTCATTAAAATTAGGAATGAAAGAAACCATTGCTGAATGACTAGTAGGAAGAATAGCATTTTTAACTTTGTCTTCACTAAAAATTTAGCTGGAGCCGAAGATGACTTGAGGATCGAACATACCTTCGTATGAAAAAATGAGCTAAAAGTCTGTATTCTACTGCTAAAGAGCTTTACTCAAATTAAATCTGGCAGTATTATCGTCAAGCATTATTCTTTCTGCTGGATAGCCTTTAGATTCAGCATATAGAATTTTTCCTGTGCAGAATAAATCTAGCGTCAACACATTCTTACCTAATTTAGCTGAGACTTCATCTTCGCAGTAAACTAAAGGGATGTGAGCAAACAAATATTTATTTAACAAAGAATTTAATTGCTATGAGAATACAATCTTAATTTCTATCTATTGTCCAGGAGGTAAATTACCTAACTCAATTTAACAGTATTCCTAATCTTGCAAGGAAGTGGTTTGGGCATATGAAACAAAATTGCCTTAATTCTTATTTTCTAAATATTCCTACTTGGCCTGGTCTTTTTCCTTTACTATAGCTTTAATATTTTTCTCATTGTATTTTGCTTCAAATGATTCTAAGCAAATTCCTTCAGAAATGGGAAAATAATAAATGGTTTATGAGTACTCGCTTTCTGATTTACTAACAAAATTCTAAAATAAATGAATGTTTAGAATATTATTTATAATTTGGCACTTATATTGAACACTTTGAAGAGTGGCAGAAGCTTATGAATATTATTAAGATGCATAAGATATCAACTAAAAATCTAAAGGTTTTAGCTTCTAAAGTTTAAACATAGAATTTTTGGTTATTATTAATAAATATGTTTTTTAATTTCTAATGTAAAGTTTTTTTTAATTAAAGTTATTAGAAATCTGATCAATAATGATTTAAATATCTTTATATGTATCTTATCAATAAGATAAAAAATTTGTTATTAAGATAATATTTGTGTCTATGATAATAAAATAAATAATATTTCTACATTAAAGTTGTCTATAATAATTTTGTAGAACATTATTTTTTTTGGAGTTATTCTAAGTAAATTTAATCTTAAAAGGAAAAATAATAAATGGATTGCGAGTTATCTGTCTTGAATAGCAGACAAAACTCTAATATAAATAAGTGACAGATTGTATATTATTTATGAATTGGTACTTATATTAACAACCTTTAAGAGTTGCAGAATAATTGGATGTTATTGAAATGGAGAAAATATTAAAAAATCTATGAAATTTGTAAATTTGAGCTTGAGAAGTTTAAAAATACTTTATTATCAATAAAAAAATAGCTACATTTCTAATGATAAGTCTTTTAATTAAAATTCTAATAGATTTGATTGATCGAAAATATCTTTAAATATTTTCAATTTAGGAAAAGTTAAAAATTTGATATTATACTGTTTGTGTCTCTCTCTATTAATAACAATCAAATAATCTTACTTCAAAAAAGAAGTCTATAATAATTTTTTTGCAAGAGACACTAATTTTTTAAAAATAAAAGTTAAAATAAAATAAATCAATCTGCAAATAAAAATATTTTTTGAGTTAGTTATCAAATTATCTTTTGAGCCCTGACAAGTGAACTATTTAATAGGCTTCAGACAAACATGCTTTTAGCAACTATCTACAGGACAGTAGCACGTTATTACAACTACTGAGGGAAATCTAAATTAGGAGTTTCTTTCAATAAAATTTTAATTGTTTATGATGAATTTAAATATTTGATATTTTTAAAGGATAATTAGAGAGGTTACAATGGAAAACAAATAAAAGAAATTTTAAAGAAAAAGTAATTTTAATTTTATAATGTAAAATATTATGAAATTTATTTGTATAAAAATAGATGATAAACCACAAACTAGGTTATATAAGTTAATTATAAAAAATGTACAAACAAACATAAAAAATACATATTTTTTATTTTAAAAATGTTTTTAAAAAATTAATCTATTAATTCATTATTTCTGTCTTTTCAGAAATAAATTATTTTGGTTACTAATCTTTTAGCTTTAAGACATTTTCTATTTATTTTCAAATGTTATGATTTATCGATTTTATTTGATCTATAAATAAATATAAGAGTTGATTAAAAAATGTTTCAATCAATTATAAAAAATATATAAATTGTTTTTAATGAGAGAAAAAATTAAATAAAAATAAATCAATTTAACTAAAATAAATTTAAAATATCTCAATCTAAAAGAAATATATTTTTTTTACTGTAAATTAAGTATCAAATTTGAGAGGTTATTGCACTTTGCTAAAGCAGAGCCTAAATCTAATGCTCCTTAATTACTAATTTAAGTTTTCCTTATCAAATATTTAAGAATTGATAAGTTTCAAAATTGAATAAAATATATTAAATAATGAAAAATTAAAAAAAACAAAAGCAAAAGCAAAAATTGAAAATTTAAAATGATTTGAATTAAAAAAAACATAATTAGAATTAAAATTTAAAAATTGTAAAATAAAGAGAAATTAATTATTCTATTAGATTTCATAAAATCCAAAAAAAATAAAAAGTTTTTACGAAAAATGAAGATTCAAGTTTAGTAATTTAGTGAAATTTGTCAAAGCTAAACCTAAGCCTGATACGCCTTCATTACTGATTGTATTGTTACTTTTGATATATTGGTGTAATTATAATTTTCTGAGTTAGGAATAAAAACACAAAATAAAAAGAAATTTATTATTATTAATTCAAATGTTAAAAATTAGTATTAAGTTAGATTTTAAATAAAAACTAGCAATAAAAATATATTTTTGTTGTTTTAAATTTATTTTAATTAAAAAATATTATAATCCAAAAGAAGTAAAATTGTTTACCTAAAATGAAGAAATAAACTCGAAAGACTATTACTTTTTGCTAAAGCAGAACCTAAATTTGATACACCTTCATCTCCAAAATTATTATTACTTTTTATAATGGGAAGAAAATATAATTAATTAATAGAAAATAATATGAAGATAAGTATGATATAATAAAATTGATAAATTATAAAAACAAAAGTTTAAAATTTAATATAAATTAATTATATTTAAAAACATTAAATTATAAAAAAGCAAATAAATTAAATAAAATGTGCTAAATTTTAAGAATTTTTAGCGGGATGCTTAAAATAATCTTATCAAAATAAATTCATTATACTAAATATTAGATTTTAAAATGGCATTTGGTTAAATATACCATTATTTTAAGCACCCCCAGAATTTTTTTTATTCATACAAATCAAATGAATTATATTTAATTAATTATTTTACTCTAAAATAAGTTCCAAATTTGTAAGATTGGTGCATATTTTTAATGCAGAACCTAAATCTAATAGTCCTTTATCACCAATTTAATTATCACTTTTTTTAAATATAAAATAAAATATAATTTGTTAAGCTAGAATGTAAAATGAAAAAAAATATTTAAAAGCAAATGTTAAAATTAATAATTTTTAATTTAAAAAAACAAGTTAGTATCAGGAATCAAAAACATAAAATTAAATGCTAATATAAAAAATAGTTTTATTCTTTTAAATACAATTTTTCATTAAAATATATAGACCAAAAACAAAGAGAGTGTATTTACCATAAATAAAGTGTTAAATCTGAGAGATTAGCACACTTCGCTAAATTATAACCTATCCTTGATACATCAAGAATTTAATTTTTTCTTTTTAAAATTAAAAAAATATAATTAATTGGGTTACACAAAGGCATAGAAAAGATATAAACGTAATCAAAAGCCAAAATTAAGTTGAACTAAAAAACTACCCATAAAGAATCAAAATAAATTAATCATATAAAAAAATAAATAAAAATAATTTTCTTGTATAAAAATATATTAATATTAAAAATATCGCAATCAAAAAAATAAATTATTTTTTACCTTAAATAAAGTATTAAATTTGTGAGGTTAGCACACTTAGATAAAGAAAAACCTAAATCAGATGCACAATAATCACCAATTAAGCTATCACTTGTTAAAAGTTAAATAAACTATAATTAATTTGTTTGAAAGAAGGAAAACTTTTAAGTGAAAATTAATAAATCAAAACAAAATTTTATTAAATATAAGTTAAAAAACAACAAGAATAAAATTAAATAAAATATTTGGTGTCTTAAGTTCATTTTAAATATTAAAATTTAACATAATTATAGGATTTTTACTCAAAATTGATTTCAAAATTTGAGAGTTAACTGAAATTAGCTAAAGTAGATCCAAAACATGATGAATCTTCATAACTTGTTTAATTATACCTTTTTAAACATTAAAGATATATAGTTAATTTGTTAGATAGAAATAAAAATTGTGAAAAAATATTAAACAATAAGAAATAATCTAAGAATGTAAAATTTAAAAAACATAAAAAAGCTAATTAATAAAAGACTTTTATTGTTTTAAATTAATTTTTATTTTGGAAAATATCATAAATAATTTATATGTTTTTACTAGAGATAAAGTGTCAAACTTGAGAGATTAGTGCACTTTGATAAACCAGAGCATAAACCAGTTGAACCACTTGTACTAATTTAATTATTACTTTTAAATATTGTAGAAAATATTATTTATTGATTTAATGGTAAAAAAAATAAATAAATATCATCTAAGAATAAATTAGTTAATTAAAAATAATGTAATCAGAAGAAAATAAATAAAAGAGTTTTTATGTTATTTATTAATTTTTGTATTAAAAAATATAACAATCAGAAAGAAATAAGTTATTTTTACTTGAGGAAAAGTGATAAATTTAAGAGACTAGTGCTGTTTCCTAAGCCAGAACCTAAGTTTGATGCACCTTTATCGCCGATTTAATTAGATCTTTTTAATATTCAAAAATATAATTAGCTATTTAATAAAAAAGGTGAAGAAAAATTAATTATAGCTATTGCAAAAATTAAAACTAAAAATGATTTAATTTAGGTGAAAAAAATTATTATTTTAAAAATAAAGTTAAAATAGAATAACTTTAAATTTTTTTTAATAAATTTTTATAAATTAAATTATCATTAACAAAAGAAATAAACTGCTTTTACGTTAAATTAAGTATCAAATTTGAGAGATTAATGCACTTTGCTAAATTTGAACTTAAGGATAATGTGCTCTTATCACTAATTTTATTTTAGCTTTTTAATATTGAAGAAAATAAAATTTGCTGTTTCGTTAGTTAGTAAATAGTAAGAAAAAATTTTTTGTAAAAAATATGAATAAATAAATATTAATTAATGATGAATGAAGGCAAATTTTAATTGGAAATAATTAAAAATGGTTAAATTTTAAAAAAAGCATAATTATAATAAAAAAGAAATTAATTTCAATCAAAAGCTAAATATTACAAAAATTTTATAGCTTTAAATTCCTATTTGATTAAAAAACACAAAGACATAAAAGAAATAAATTGTTTTTTACTCAAGATAAAGTGCCAAATTTGAAAGACTTTTGCAGTTTGCTAATCCAGAACTTAAGCCTGAGGTACCTTAGTCACCAATTTAATTTTTGCTTTTAAAATAATTAAGAAAATATAAATTGCTTATTTATTAGATAGATAGATTGATATAAGTAGATAAAATTTAAATTAATATTTAAAATAAATTGCATATTAAAAATGTTAAATAATTAGTAAATGAATCAAATCAAAAGTAAATATAAAATTGATTTTTAATTAAATTATATACTAAAAAAAAATAAAAATTTTTACTTTAAACTAAGTGTCAAATTTGAGAGATTATTGCATCTTTCTAAACCAAAACCTAAGTCTAAGGCGCCTTAATCAGTAATTTAATTAATTCTATTAATATATTGAACAAAAGATTAGAAGTCAGTTATTTAAAGTAAAAAAAATAATAATAAGAAATTAATAAATTATGAAAGCAAAATTTAAAAATTAAATAAAAAAATAATTTTAAAAACAAAGCATTTGCTTAATAAGGAGGACATAAATAAAAATATTTTTAATATTTTAAATTCATATTTATATTAGAAAATATTAAAATATTAAAATAACTATTTTTACCCTAAATATAGTCTCAAATTTGATAGAATAGCACATTTAGCTAAATTAGATCCTAAGTCTCTGGTACCTTGAGCACCAATTTAATTTGAGCTATTAAATATTGAAGAAAATACAATAATTTAGCATGTTAGGCAGATATAAAGATAGATATATTGTTAGATATATATTTAAATAGATAGAAAAATGAAGAAAGAATGTGATATAATTAGGAGATAATTATTCAATATTTAATGTAAATTAAATAAAAAAACATAGAAAAATCAAAAAAATAATAAATAAAAGGCTATAAATAAATAATCTTTTATTTTTTAAATTAATTTTTATACTAAAAAATATGTTTATTCGTTTACCTTAAGCTAAGTGTCAAATTAGAGAGATTGGAAAAACTTGTTAAAGCAGAAAAAAAGCTCTGCATACCTACATGGCTAATTTTATTTGCTCTTTTTAATTATTGAAGAAAATATAATTAATTAATTAATTAGAAAAAATAATGAGATTAACAAATTAATAAAGATAAAAGTAAAATTAATATATAAAAGAGTTAAATTATATATAACAGAATAAAGATCAAAAGATATAAAAATTTATTATTTAAAGCTCATTTTTATATTTTACCCAATGTAAACATCCAAATTGGTGAGTTTAGTGCAATTAGCTAAAGCAGAGCCTAAGCAAGTTACGTCTTAATCATTCGTATTAGTATCTCTTTTAAAAAAATGACAATTTACTTAATTAGAAATATAAGTGTAGTAAAAATTAGTAATTGAAGGTAAAAGTTTAAATTTAAATAACACTATCAGAATTAAAAATAAAATAAATAAATATTAACAGATAAAAAGAGTTTATTTTTTTATTTAAATTTTTATTCAAAAATATCTATCTATTACATCTATAAAAACAAATAAAATATTTTTTACCCAAGATTAAGATATAAATTCTAAACATTAATGCTGTTTGCTAATCCAGAACTTAATTCTAACATATCATAAGAATCAGCGAAAAATAAAAACCAACTATTTAAGTAAGAAGAAAATATGATTAATTAATTAGAATAAGAAAAATAAAAATTAAATATAAAATAATAAGAAATGAATTTATAAATCAATTATGGAAATAAAAATGTTAAATTATGATAAAAAATATTTTTGAAATAAATAAAAAAGAAATTAAATGAGAAAATAAGTTTAAATGATTAAATTTAAATTGATAAAATTATACTTAATTTACCTTAAATCAATATGGAGATCAGTATGAGATTAAAGCGAAGAGTTTAAAAACTTTTTTAATTAAAAAATAAATAAATTTAAAGAGTAATTCATAGAAATAAATAATTACACTTTTCGTATCGTGATATTATTTCTTTAGCATCTTTTTTTTTTTTTTTAAATATTTAGCAGTACAATTTTTATTTTATTTTATTAAATTACAAAATATTTAGAAATTAATTTAACTTTGATAAGAATTTACTTCAAATGAATTTTAAAGAGATCAAATATTAATTCAGATATTTTTGATCTACAAGAAATAGATTGGTAACTATATATGTAATAGTTGTATAATTAATTATTTCATTTTTTGCTTCTGAATAAATTAGAAAAGTTAAAAACATGTTGAATGATTAAAATTATAAATAAAAATAAAATAAATTAGGCAGGTCATTCATGATACAAATTTTTTAACTTAGAGTTAATAAATTATAAATTAATTTATTTTGTTTCATTAATTATATAGTTTCACTTATTTAGAATGTTCCTAAAAATGTTAAGAAATATCAAATATATAAAATGAAAAAGGAAAAATATTTTTTGAATTGTTATTTTTTCTAAAATATAAAATATTTTTGATAAAGATAATTATGAAAACTGATTAGATAAAAAACATTTTAACATGAAATTGTTATAAAATGCATGATAAATTAATTAGAATGAATTATTTCAAACAAAAGCGGAATATGGGCTTTTTATTTGTTCAATTAGAAATTATAGATTAAATATTTTGCTTAACTGTATTAAAATCTTGTCCTTCATTAAGTTAAGATTTAACATAGTTTAGGGATTTTTTAGAAATGAGCACCCATTTTGATTTTTATTATCCATAATTTATCTCCAGAATGAGTAAGATAAAAAGAGTCATAAATGCGTCACTACTAGCAAAATAAGAGCAAAACTATTTAATAGTATTTTAGTCTGTTTTGGATAGTTTCATAATTAAATTGTCGTCAAATTTCCAAATACCTTAAGAATTTACTATATTCAATAAATCTTCTAGTTTTGGTAAAGATAACTAGCTGGTGGTATTTGAAATTTTTGCAAGTGAAGCATTTTGTGATTTTATTTAATTGACTGAATTTTCAATAATTGAGTTAATTTAAAATAATTCTTCTTACATTTTACCTTTTACATCATTTGAAGAACTCATTGCTTTAAAAGGAGGTGGTTAAGTTTGATTACTTGCTTATAAAAATTCACAATCCATACTTATTAATTCTTCTTCTAAATCCAAATGCTCTTCATAGGGAGATTATTCTTATTGTGGAATTTATTGTTAATTAGGACTACTAGAGCGCTGAGTTTTAGAAAATTAAAGCTGAGATTTTTATGGGATTGTTTTTGATAATAAAGGTTTATCATTCTTATTTCCAAAACTAGCATATTTGTCTAGATTATTACTTTGCACAATTTAATTTGTTTTTTATTATTAAGGGATATTTTAAGTTAAGCTACTTGTGGTAAACACAGGTTAATTCATGCAAATACCACCTATTGGTAGATGGGGATATGAACTAGGAAGACTTTAGCGAGGTGGAGGTGGAGGAGGTACAGAAAAGTTTTAGCTTATATTGAGTGTAGGAGGAGCAGGAGCGCTAGGAAGGTTATAACAACCAAAATTAGAAGATGGAGCAGGAACAGGAATGTTTTAGCATAAATTTAATGAAGCATAAGAAGGAGCACTAGGAGGGTTATAACCAGCAAAGTTAGTAGGTGGAGGAGGAATAGGAGCGTTCAAACATTAACTTAATGAAACAAAAGGATCGTCAAAATTACTATCAAAAACTGAATTCTTAGGAGAAGAAACAGAAGGTTTTTAATAAAATTATTACTAAGCAGGATTAATCATATGGGTGGTGCTATGGCTATAAGAAATAGGAGCATTTAATTAACTTTAATAGCTTAAACTTAATGAAGGAGCATTAGGTATAGAAGAAGAATTTTAATAAGTTTTATTATGATTAACGTTTTGATACATTATTTTTTATTCATCATTTAATGTTTCAATCACACAAATCAAAGCTGTTTTTTTAGTTAAAAGCTAATAGTCAATAGCTTATTATGTTAATTAGCTATTTGAGATTTCATCTAAAATATTTTCATTCAAATATAATTGTTTTCCTATTTTAAAAACAGATTGCTGAAGTTGAGGGTTACAAGTAAAGCTATCTTACATTTCAAGCTTTATTTCTTTCTACACTTTTTATTTCTTATGAGAGTCGTAGTATTCTATTGATATCTTTTTTTATTACTCTGTCAAACTCTATAAATCTAAAGTAGGTTTGAAAAAGAAATGGATGTTAATAATTTCATCCTTAAATACACAAGGAAAGTTTGTGCATGAAGGAAAAGTTGAATCAAAAATGCTTTAATCATAGGTTATTTTGAACTCATCAAAAGTAGGAGTTATGCACAATGAAAGCATATTGATAATAACTTCAGATAAATCACATTTTTGATCAACTAGCTTTGAAATACCTTTCCCAGCTATTGCGCTTTCTTTTATTAAATATTGATCTGCTCCAGAACCAAAACCAATTGAGTGAACTCTATTGTATTTGCTATTTTTCTTAATTAATCTTACCACTTGTTAGGGGGAATCTACTTCACCATCAGTCAACAAAAATATCTATTTATTGTAACCAGAAATCTTATTTTAGACAAAAACGTTATTTAATGGATTGTAGATTTCAGTTCCTCCTAAATCAGCTTAGTAGCTACTGATAAGATAAATAGCCTTTTCTAGACTGTCGCTTGTGTATTTAGCTGATTATGGGAACAATTTTTCAAATGAAGACCCAAAGCTAATTACGTTGAAATAGCTGTCATTTGGAAGACTTTTCAAAAAGAGAGTTAAAGCTTCGCATGCCCTACGAATAGGCTACCCACTCATAGATCCACTTCTATCCAATAGAAATATGAATTCACTTCTTGAAGAGTTTAAGTGATCGATAAGTTCTTGATTTAATTTTTGTTAGAATTCATCACTAAAAATATCATCACCATTATTTATTGCAGCTCTAATAGAATCATCTAAATCTTAAGTAATTTCTTCATTGAAATTAGGAATGAAAGAAACCATTGCTGAATGGCTAGTTGGAAGAATAGCACTCTTAACAGAGTCTTCATTAAAAATTTAGCTGGATCCGAAGATGACTTGAGGATCAAACATGCCTTCGTATGAAAAAATGAGCTAAAAGTCTGTATTCTACTGCAAAAAAGCTTAACTCAAATTAAATCTGGCTGTATTATCATCGACCATTATTTTTTCTGCTGGATAGCCTTTAGATTCAGCATATAGAATTTTTCCTGTGCAGAATAAATCTAGCGTCAACACGTTCTTACCTAATTTAACTGAGACTTCATCTTCGCAGTAAACTAAAGGGATGTGAGCCACAAAATATTTGTTAAGCAGAGTATTTAGCTATTAAGAAAAGACAATTTTTATTTCTACCTATTGACCAGGAGGTAAATTGCCTAGTTCAATTTAACAGTATTCCTAATCTTAAACTGAAGTGGTTTAGGCATATGTAACAAAATTACCTTGACTCTTATTTTCTGAATATTCCTTCTTTGCTTGATCTTTCTCTTTTACTATCGCCTTAATAGTTTTTTCGTTATATTTGGCTTCAAACGATTCTAAACAGATTCCTTCCTAAATGGGAAAATAATAAATGGTTTCTGAGTACTCATTGTCTGACTTGCTAACAAAATTCTAAGATAAATGAATATTAAGTATGTTGTTGATGATTTGGCACTTATATTCAACACCTTGAAGAGTTGCTGGAGCTTATGCTGATTTTTAAGACCCAGAAGATACTAACTAATAATCTAAGGATTTGAGCTTAAGAAGCTTAAACATAGTACTTTTTGCTTTTTAATTGTTAATTGATTGGTAATAAAATATCTGATCTGATAGAATGTATATATTTAATAAATATTACATCAAATTGATTAATTTTTAATTAATATATATGCAAGATTTTCTATTTGTATATCCAAATTAATAATAATTGAATAACTCAAGATGCGTCTCTATTAAATCTAATTAAATTGTCTGATTATATCCGAAAAATTAAAATAGACACATCCATTTTTGAAGGTGACATTAATTTTAACAAACACAATAGAAAGTTGTATTATTTATTTATTTAATCAAACAAACAAAGAAACAAATTTATTTATTTTAGGGAATACTTTATCCTCTATCTCTATAATTATTATAGACTAAGATAAAATAAATATGTATTTATGTTTTCTAATTTATTAATTGTGCTAAGTTAAATTAAATAAATACCCTTCATTTTTTTCAAAAAAGAATAAATACCAAATTTTGATTTTATAATATTTTTTCTTCGTTCAAATACTAAATTTTTATTAAAATATTTTCCTAAATATAAGAAATTGAAAAAAGATAGTATTTATCCAAGATGTAAAAATTTAGTCAATTAATTAAAAAACTTTCTAAATAGTTACATATCTCTTATTTATCATTAATATTCTAAATTTATATTTTATTGATTCTCACTATCCAAATTTAATCTTATTAAAAAATTATCAATTAATTAAATATTTTTGTAATTTATTAAATTTAAATAAATTGTTTCTAAATAAATATCAAAAAAATAAATGATAAAATAGAATAAATATTTTAACAGCATAAAAGATGTAAACATTTATTTTTTAACTAATTACCCTTTAATTTTATTTTTTCCATAAAAAAGTTTTTAAACTCTTAACTTTAAACTCACACTGATCTCTAGATCGAACTTAGGTGAATTAAATTTATAATAATTAATCTTATTTATAATAACATTACTATTAAGTTTAAATTTTTTTAAAGAAATATTATAATAGTATTTATTTTTAATTTTATTTAAATTTTTATATCTTATTTTTCATTTTCAACTTTATCTTTAATTATTTAATAGTTTCTTTATTATTAATTCATATTTTTTATTCATTTTTCCTTCAAACTAACTAATATTTTCTTCAATAAACTAATAAAAATAGCTTATTTGTTTTAGATTATGATATTTTTTAATATCAAAATAAATTAATATAAAAATAACCTTTTTACTTGATTTATTTACTTTTTGATACTCATTATATTTTTTTATTTCAGTCATTTTTTATTTTCAACTTTTGATTAGATTATTTACTAGTATCTTTATTCTTAATTCATATTTTTATTCATTTTTCCTTCTAACTAACTAATATTTTCTTCAATATTTAAAAAG
>JH720032.1:24142-44980 GCA_000231845.2 Tetrahymena malaccensis 436 | reverse complement strand
TTGCTTAGATTATTTACTAGTTTCTTTATTCTTAATTCATATTTTTATTCATTTTTCCTTCTAACTAACTAATATTTTCTTCAATATTTAAAAAGTTATAATTAAATTGGTGCTGAAGGTGCCTCATGCTTAGGTTCTGGATTAGCAAGCTGCATTAATCTCTCAAATTTGACACTTCATTTAAGGTAAAAACAGCTTATTTGTTTTAGATTGTGATATTTTTTAATATCAAAATGAATTAAAACAAAAACAATCTTTTTACTTGATTTATTTACTTTTTGATTTCGATTAAGATATTGATCATATATTTTTAAGATAAAGATTGAAAGGAGTAAGAAATAAAATACAATTCATCAAAAATTTAATTAAAATATTTTTAATTTTAATTTATTCATAAAATAATTAAAATATTTACTCATATTATTTTGTAATTATCTCTAATATCTATTGATAGTTACAATTCAATTTATGGACCACACTCAAAAAAAATATTGAACAAGTGCCTAAAAGCTAAAAGATTAGTTGTTAAAGCTATCGGTTTATGAAAAACATAAAATGAAACATAGAAGATGTATCTTATGAAAGTCATAAAATTACAGGATCTATTTTTATGTGAAATATATATATAAATTATACTAAAAGAATTTTTATATAAATTCTAAAGCTAAAATTTATATTTTATATTTGTGAAAGAAAGAAAAAATCAATATAGATAGATTTATGATAAAAAAAAAATAATAAATATACATGGAATTGTAAATTGAAAAAAAATGTTTAAATAAAAAAACAATTAATTTTATTTATCTTTATTTTTTATATTTTTTAAACTAATACATAGAATATTAGTTTATGTTAGTTTTATTAAATAATATTAAATAATATGTTAAATTTATAAAAACATTAAAAATTTTAATATTTAAAATTAAATGAAATTTTATGAAATAATCATTCAGTTTCTCTTAACTTGTATATTTAAAATAATTTCTAGATAATATTAATTTATAGAATATTTAAATTGGATTTAATATCAAAAAAATTGTTTATTACTCTCTTAATTAAACCAAGTTAGTTATTAATAGAGAAATTTACAAACATATAAATTTAGCATTGATAATATTCATTCATACAAAATAAAAAAAATGATAGAATAGAAATAATATTTCAATAATATAAAAGATGTAATTACTCTCTTTAAAAATAAATAAATTCATTTTTTATTTATCAAAAGTTTTTAAATTCTTAGCTTTCATCTCATACTAGCATTGAAATCGATCTAAGGTATTATTAAATACTTGGCATTTTATATTAAATAAATTTTAGACTTATTTAAATAAATTAGTTTGAAAAATTTTTTTATTAAAAAATGATATTTATTTGCATTTGCATTTTCAAAAAAAGTAATAAATTCTAATCTATAAAAAATAATAATTTAAAAGCTAAAACAAAGTTTATTTTTCATAACGCTTACATTGTCTTTCAAAATTTATGAATCTCAAAAGACTCTCTCTCAATTTGAAGTAAAATTTCCTCATAATCCTCTTTCATTTTTGTTTGTTTTATTTTTACTTTAATAAATAAAATAATTTTAAATTTAACAAACGTTAGTGATAATAATATTATCGATAAAGAAGCCTAAAATTTAGGACTCATCCTAGCTGATTGCAGTTCTCTTGAAAATTTAATTCTGAACCTCAAGTAAATATTAAATATTTATTCCCAAGATATCAAGGAATTTTAATTTTAAATATATAAAGGAATAATTAGATAACAAATTAGGGCTTATAATCCTTAATTTAAGGACTAATAAAATGTGTTAATCTCACATAATTGGAGCTCAATCTCTAGTAAATTAATTTAATTAATTTTTTAACCTATTTTTTCAAAAATAAAAAAAATAATTGTAAATAGTTAAATAAATATTTCCTTTAACACTTTATTTTTATAAAATATTTATTTTTAAACTCTAACAAACTCTTATTATCATTTATTTTTATAAATATAATTACAATTTATGGGTTGATTGATTGTAAATTAATTCTAATATTTTTAAAGAATGAATCAAATATAAGGATTTTCTATTAACTCAGGTTCTGATTTAAAACTAGCTAATGTATCAACTCTAGCAATTCGACTCAAGTAAAATTATTTTATTTTTTCATAATTTATTTGTTTAGAATAACTAATTAAGAATTTAAATTCATTTTCCAGGAGGTATTTTTGACAGCTATGAATTGTTAATACTTAAATGACATTTAACTTTTATAATTTTAATAAATTTTGATATTTAAAAGTAAAAGTAAAATATAAAATGTAAATATTCCAAAAAGCATCTGATGAAATAAAAAAATCCAAACCCTCTATAAATTAAATTTTTAATAACATAAATTCCTCTCAACATTAATATTCTCTATTAAAATTTAAGAATTTACAATATGTTTAATAGATTAATTGTATTTTAATTATTTTTTATCAAATTTTTGCTTTAATTGAGATATATTTTAATCAATTAAATTAATAGCTTGTTTAAGAGGATAAGTAAATTAATTAAATTTCAGCATATTTATTTATTTTTAATGCATTTTATATATTTAAATTACTAACATATTATTTTTTCTAAAAAATAATGAAAAGTTAAAATCAAATTGGTGATAATGGAGTATCTAACATATGTTCTTTTTTAGTAAAATGTGATAAACTAAAAAATTTGACTCTACACCTTGAGACAAATTAAGAGTTTATATATTTTTATTTCTTTATTTATAATTACAAAATCTTGTTATAAAAATCCAATCCAACTAATTAAATTATTTATTCTTTAGCTTCTTTAATATTTAAATTTCTTTATTTTTACTTTAAGTTTATAAATTAATTATTTTTAAATTTTATCAAATAAAGTGCTTATTCAATTAGATAATAAGGTGCTTAATCTTTAGGTTGTTATTTATAAAATTGCACTTATCTCTCAAATCTATCACTTAACCTTAAGTATTCTTTAAAATTCTAAATATTATCCAAAAAAAAATAAAAGTATATGTTTAATACTCTAAAAGAAATAACTCCATAGGTCAAGTAGGTGCTTCACAATTTGCAACCGGTTTATCAAAATGTATAAACCTATAAAATCTGTTTTTAGATTTTACGTAAAAATATTTTATTCATTAAAATTTTATTCTTTATCTTATAAAAAATTTAAGAAAATAGTCTGCTATTTCTTATATTTTTTTACTTTTTAATATATTTATTTATTTTTATTTTAATGTTTGCTCTGTAGATTTTATTTTTAAATAAATAATTTTCTAATCCATTAAATTTATTCTGATTATATTTATTTAAAGATTAAATGAAATTGGTGATAAGGGTGCATCAAATATCGGTTTTGCATTATAATAATTGGGTAATCTAGAATCACTGATCCTAATTCTCAAGTATAACAATATATTCATATTTTATTAGTATAAAATAGAAAATAATTTATTTAAAAAAACTCCCTCAAATATCTATTTACTTTTTTCTTCAGTTTTTTGATTATAGTACCTTTATAAATAAATCAAATTTACTTTATATAATAGGGATAATTGCTTGACCGCTGATGGTGCTTCATCCATATGTTCTGGTTTTTCAAACTGCTCAAAACTCTTAAATTTGTCACTTGATTTTGAGTAACAAATATTTATTTGATTTGTTAATTTTTTCTTAAGAAATTAAGGGAAATAATATTTTAATTTTAGATTTATTTTTTTTTTGTAATATATTTATTTATCTTACTGTCTATTTCTATTCCAAATAACTAATGATTATGAAATATTTTAAAAATTATTGTTTCTTCTTTATATAATAGTTCAAACGAAATAGAGGATTAGGGGGCATCTAGTATAAATTTTGCTTTAGAGAAATTAAAAAAACTGTAGTGTTTAAGCTTAAACCTCAGGTAAAAAGTTATTTAATAATATTAAAAATAGCAAACAATTGAATAAATGTATTTTATTTTCCAAATTATTTTACTTAGATTAATGAGTTCTAACTTCAATTTATTTATTTTTGAAATTAACTATAATCACTCAACTAACTATATATGAATAGTTATTGTGAAATTCAAGATATAGGACTAATAAAATTATGCAGTAGTATACAAAATTGTGGTGCTAACATCTCTAAACTCGAACTTTATCTTAAGTATATTTTAAATTATTAAATGAAAATAAACTAACAAACTCAATTAGATTTTTATTTAATTTCCATAATTAATATCAAGTTTTTAAAATTATTTTTTGGATCTTTGAATTTAAATTATAAATTTATTTAAAGTTAATATGAAATTAAAGAAACTGTTTATTTAAGCATTTAATCTGCGATATTAAACTGTACAAAACTCTCCTCTTTAGGACTAGCTCTTTAGTAAATAAACTTTGTTAATTTCTGTATGTATTTATTAAAAATAAAAATTTTTTATTAGTTCTAAAGTTAAAAATACTCAGATAATAGGCTTAGCTTCTTCTCTATAAAAATGCAAGTTTCTTAGAATTTTATCTTTGAAATTCATAGATTCAGATGAAGTTTACAAATTAGTAAAAAAAAAAGTATTAAAGCTAATGACATTAGTAGAAAAATAATTGTTAAATAAAAATTAATAAATATGATTAATTTAAATTATTAGTTTATTAAATATTTTATTTTTTTTAAATTCAGTATTTATTAAATATTTTATTTGCCTAATCGTAATCGGAAATCGAAATTTTGAAAATTTGAAGAAATTTCATATCTGTTTTTTTTTATTATTATTTCGAATTGTTTTCCAATTGTTCTTTTAAAATACATTCATTATAAATCTTCACATAATTTATTTTCATTTTATATCAAACAACTTTGGCATAAACGTATTTTTGTGAATAAAATGCGTTGATCCAGCCCAAATATATTAGATATTGGGAACAGGAACCCACTTACCTAAAAAACCAATTTAAAGAAGATTTCACAATATTATTTATTAATAAAATATATTAATATTGATTTTGGAGGAATGATATTTGAGAAATTGCAGTAATTATATTAATTTTACTAATTTATTATATCAAAATAGATCATATATTAGAGGGGGAACTGTATAATAAGTATTTTAGGTCATCAACTCATATTCACTTTTTAATTTTATTAAATAATAATAAGAAAATAATAAACATATCTCAAATAACTAAAATATTAAAATTTCATGTTAAAATTCAACACATATAAATAGATATTATAAAATAAAAATAAGATAAAATCATCAATTAGAAATTAATGATTAGATATTTTATTTTATAGAATTAAAGTCTTGTCCTTAATTAAGTTAAGATTTAACATAGCTGAGTGATTTTTTAGAAATGAGTACCCATTTTGATTTTTACGCGCTGTAATTGACTTCGAGGATTGTGAGGATAAATAGAGTCATAAAGGCATCACTAGAGGCAAATAGAGAAGAAAGTTATTTTATGTTATTCTCGTCTATTTGAGACAATCTCATCAATAGGTTATTATCAAATTTCCAAATTCCTTAAGAATTTACTATATTCAACAATTCTTCTAGCTTTGGCAAATTAGATTTTATTTAAGCTTATTCCTTCTATTGAATTTCAGCATATTATTATGATAAAATTTATGACTATGATTGTTTACTATCTGCTTCTATGTTTGAGATACCCATAGATTAGTTATTATAAATGCTAGGAGACAATTCTTCAAATAAGCAAGCTTTCAATTCTTCTCCCTCTATGCATAATCTGTTTGAATTTATTTATTCTCCTACATATTATTATTCAATATGTAGGCAGTCTTCATCACATTCGTCTTCTAAATCTTCATATTCTCCATCATCTTAACACATTTCAAAGCAACAACTTTCATATAAAATATCAGAATTATCACTTTGCGAGCAATTTTCTTCAAAATACTACACATTTTAATAAACTTTATTGTTATTTATGCTTTCATACACTATTTTTTACTCGTCGTTTAGTGTTTGAATAAGGCATATCAATGCTGTTTTTGAAGTTAGCAGTTAAAAGTCAATGGCTTATTAAATTAATTAGTTGTTTTGGCTATCATCCTAGATATTTTCATTCAAATATAACTATTTTCCTATCTTAAAAACTGATTCTTAAAGAGAAGGGTTGCAAGTGAAACTATCTTATACCTCCAATTTTATTTCCTTCTAAACCTTTTACTTCTTGTGTGAGTCATAGTATTCTATTGATATCTTTTTTTACTATTCTGTCAAATTTTATAACTCTATTAGAGGTTTGAAAAAGAAATGGATATTGATTATTTCATCCTTAAAAACGCAAGGAAAGTTTGTAGAAGTAGGATATGTTGAGTCAAAAATATTTTCATCATACGTTAATTTGAATTCATCAAAAGTAGGGGTAATGCACAACGACAGCATATTGATGATAACTTCAGATAAATCACAGTTTTCATTCACTATTTTAGAAATACCTTTTCCAGCTATTGCACTCTCTTTTATTAAATATTGATCAACACCTGAACCGAACCCAATCGAGTGAACTCTGCTATATTTGCTGTTTTTCTTAATTAACTTTACTACTTGCTCAGGTGAGTCTACTTCACCATCAGTCAATAAGAATATTTGCTTGTTGTATCCTGGAATCCTACTCTAAACAAAAATATTATTCAATGGCTTGTAGATTTCTGTTCCTCCTAAATCTGCTTCGTATTTACCCATTATCTTAATAGCTTTTTCTAAGGTCTCACTTGAATATTGAATAGAAGATGGGAACAATTTTTCAAAGGAAGAGCCAAAGCTAATAACGTTGAAGTAACTGTCATTAGGGAGACTCTTTAAAAATAGAGTAAGAGCTTCGCATGCCCTGCGAATAGGCTACCCGCTCATTGATCCACTTCTGTCCAAGAGGAATATGAACTCACTTCTTGAAGAGTTTAAGTGATCAATTAATTCTTGACTTAATTTTTACTAGAATTCATCACTGAAAATATCATCTCCATTACTGATTGCAGCTCTAATAGTATCATCTATTTCTTATGTAATATCCTCATTAAAATTAGGAATAAAGGAAACCATTGCTGAGTGGCTTACAGGAAGTATAGCACTCTTTACAGAGTCTTCATTAAAAATCTTGCTGGAGCCAAAAATCACTTGAGGATTGAACATACCTTAGAAAGAATAAATAAGTTGATAGTAGTCTTTATCCTTCTGTAAAAGTGCTTGGCTAATATTGAATCTTGCAGTATAATCATCGAGCATTATTTTTTCTGCTGCGTAGCATTTAGATTCAGCATAAAGGATTTTTCCTGTGCAAGATAAGTCAAGAGTCAGTATATTCTTACCTAATTTAGCTGACACTTCATCTTCACAGTATATTAATGGGATATGAGCAACAAAATATTTATTTAGGAAGGAATTGAGCTATTGAGAAAAGATAATGTTTATTTCTACTTATTAACTAGGGGGCAAATTACCTAGCTCAATTTTACAGTATTCCTAATCTTTTATAGAAGTTTTTTAAGCATATGAAACAAAATTGCCTTGCTTTTTATTTTCTTCATACTCCTGCTTTGCTTGATCTTTATCCTTTACAATACCTTTAATTGTTTTTTCATTAAACTTAGCTTCGAATGATTACAAGCAAATTCCTTCCTAAATGGGGAAATAGTAAATAGTTTCTGAGTATTCGTTGTCTGACTAGCTAACAAAGGTTTAAGATAAATGCGTGCTGAGGATGTTATTTATTACATTGCATCTGTATTAAACGCTTTGAAGAGTAGCTGGTGTTGAATTAGATTTTTTCGCTGCAGAAGAAATGAGCTAATAATCTAAAGATCTAAGTTTATTAGGCTTAAACATATATATATTATTATATTTATTTTTGTTGATGAATATAAATCTGATGTATCTAATCTTAAATTATTTATTATATAAAAAATAACCAATAGTTTAGATATATATTATTTATTTTAGATATCCAAATTAATAAAAATGAGAGTTATTAGAATGTGTCTCTATTAACTATCATCTACTAAATGGTACTTAAACATAAAAATAATAGAAAATACACTTTTGAGGGTGACATAAATCAAACATAATTTATCAAAAAGTAATTTAGTTAGTCTCTAATCTATAATATTCAATACAATTTTTCAAATTTTATCCTTTGAATAAATTATTAAACTTATAAAATAAATTTATAATATTATGAAATATTTTAAACCATTTCATCAAGAGGAAGCATGTGAAGGATAGAGGATTTACAGTTATATTTTTTTTCCTAATTTTTAAGTAAATATTATCATATATATATTTATAACTAAGACCTATATTTAAAAAAATATTTGGATGATTTTAGCACTTAATTTTGAAATTAAAATAACTTAATTTTATTATTTAATTAAACTATTTTTTTTTACTTTAATTAAAATGTTTTTTTATTTATTTTAATTAAAATATCTATAAAATCCTTTTTTAATTTCAAAGCTATCAACTTTAAGAGAGAAAAATTAAATAATTTTCATTTAAAATAATATTTTAATAAATTAGAATTATTATTAAAAGAATAATAATGAATTTACGCAATCATAAATAATAGATAAATCTAGGAATTAAATGTGATTAATTATTTCCAAATATAAAAATGTACATCATATTTTCTCTAATCGTCTTATATTTTATAACACTTTTTAAAATATTTTAATATCTTAAAAAATGAATACCTTATTTAATTTTAAAATATTTTTGAAGTTCATTTCAGATTCAAAATACCTCAATTAAATTTGAAATTAGTTGTTTAAAAAATGAAATTTATTTGATATAAAAATAATAGCTTTCTTTTTTATAAATGAATATTTAATTTATTTTTGTTTTATTTAACAAAATTTAAAAATTTTGAAGATACAGAATTAGAAAGGGTATTTGATAGATGAGATAGATATCAATCAAAAATATGACTATGGTCTTTAATAGAAACAAAGGATTATAAATTGTTAGCTTTTTTTGTTTGATTGTATGTTAAATTAGATGTTTTGATTGATTCTCTTAATATTTCGTAATAAATAAATAATTTACAAATAAATTAAGTACTTTATTAAAGTTATAATGGGTGACGATATAAATAATAAATTGGTTAACTACTTAATTCATAAGTCAAAAGATTAGGTTATAGATAAGTTTGAAGAGTATTTTAGCTTTTTGAATAATGACGAGCCTTCTTGGATTTTATATGAAGGAATTTTATATCCTTCTGTTAGTGTAGCGTTTTAGGGGGCTAGAGCTCAGGATTTTGAGACCAAGTAGAAAATAGCAGATGTAGATTCTCCTGAAGATCTCATAGCATTAGCATCTGAAATTGAAGATCCTCCTGATTGGGAGAATAGACGACTCAAAGTCATGGAGATTCTAATTAGAGACAAATTCCGTCGTTCTCTTGAGTTGAGAGAGAGATTAAGATTAACTGAAGAAAAGTAATTTTATTCATCATTTTTTGTCAAATAATTATTTAGATCAACGACATTTTAGATTGTTTTGAGGATTTTTAAAAATAAAAATGTTAAAAAATAGGCTATTTAAATAGACCACGAATTCGATTCAAAGAGAAAGATTTGTTTCTTTTTATTGATAATTTCTTTGTTTTTATTTTTAAAGGTAGCTCGTTTGCAGGTTTTTCGAAGAATCGCCTAGTAATTTATTTTGGGGCTTAGTTGGAAGCAAAGGATAAAATTAAATTGGAAGAATGTTGGAAAAGGTTAGAGGAGATATTCATTAAAACGTTGATTTAAAAAAGTGGATGTAAACAAAGTTTCCTTTGGAATAGGACAAGATTTTGTTACCTGTAATAACTTTAAACATTTCAAAAGATGGAGAGTAAATTGAAACTATAACATTAAAGGAAAGAAGTTATTATTATATGGGTTAGTATAAAACAAATAGCGTTATCCTTGCTCATCCAAGCATTTCTCGTTTGCATGCTTGTTTAATCTGTGAGGAAGGTAATAAAGTTAGACTTGTTGATATGGAATCTAAATCAGGTTCGTTTGTTAATGGGGAGATATTAGAGAAGCTTTTTGATAAAGAATTGTAGACAGGCGATATTTTGACTTTTGCTCTATCTACTCGTTCTTATGAAATTAATATTGATTACACTGCAGCTAAGTAAGAATTGTAAAAGAGAAGCATCCAATTACAATAATAAGTCAAGTAGCTTTAGAGATTGAACTAACCTTCTATCACTCCTGAAGAGCTTCGTAGAATTATGGGATTTGATATCGATAATACTTTATTTATCAGTGGATTACCTGATAATGCTACTGTTTTAGGCATTAGAGAATTATTTGAGAGATTGATGGAGCCTAAAAAGAAGGATGAAAATGAAAAGAAGAAATTTTAAGGAGTTAAAATTAAAGTTTAGGAAGTCAAAATTCCTGTTGACAAGTGGTCAGGAAGACCAAAGGGTTTTGCATATATTACATTTTAGACAAGGGAAGACTTTAACAATGCACAATTATACTCATTTGGTTTAAAATATGGAGAAAATAAGTTAAAAGTTAAGGTAGCTGATAAAGATAAGTCAGCTTAATTAATGAACATCTGCAAGATTAAAGATGGAAATAACAATGATGATGATTCCAAGAAAAGATACAACGATAAAAGAGGTGGAGAAAGAAGCAGAAGAGACAGAAGTTCTGATAGAAATAGAGATAGAAGTTCTGAAAGACATAGAGATAGAAGTTCTGATAGATATAGAGATAGAGACTCTAAATATAAAAGAAGACATAGCAAATCTAGATCAAGATCAAACGATAGAAAGCTCAGAGATAAGAATAGAGTTAGTAAATTTGACAATAGCAACCAAGATAAAGAGCAAACAAGAGAAAGAGATGACGTGAAAAATGAATAGAAAGCAATCAAAGAATAGCAAGATTAAGATCAAGAAAAAAAGCAAAGTAGCTAAGATGCATAGAAAAAAGATGAAAAACAGTCATCTAATAAAGCGAAGGAAAGTAAAGATAAAAGAAAAAGAAGTGACAGCAGAGATAATAATAAAAAGTAAGAGAAAAGAAGAGATAGATCTGATTCGAAAAGCAAAAATAAAAAATCTTCTACTCATCATGAAAAGAACAAAAGAAAGAGTTAATCTCCTAAATAAAAAAGAGGCAGCTCTTAAACTAAAAATGAATCAAAAAAATCAACTAAACATTCAAAGAGTAGGTCAAGAGAAAGAGAGAGGGAAAAGGAGAGAGATAGAAAAGATAACAGAAAAAGTAATAAAGATAGCAAAAAATCAACTTCAAGAGATAGAAAACATCACAGAAAGAGCTCATCTAAAGATAGAAAAAAACAAGAAGAGCAAACTAATAAGTCAAACAAGTCCTCAGATTAGCCCAAAAAAAGTGATAAGTAAGCTGATAAAGATTCAAAGAATAAATCAGATAAAGAATTTGCTGAAAAGCAAAGCGAAAATTAAAGCAATAAAAGAGAAGAAAAAGAAACAAGCTAAAAAACTAAATAAACCAAAGAAAAAAAGAGAAAAGAAAGTGTATCTTCTAATTCATCTTCCTCTTAATCTTCAAGATCCTCATCTTCTTCAAATTCAAACTCATCTAATTCAAGGTCATCTTCTTCCTTTTCCTCTTCTTCATCTTCATAAAGCAGCAGCTGAGCTTCTTTTTACCCTAATAAAATTAAGTTTATTTTTAAAATTATTATGTTTCAAATAAAATATATTATAAACAAAACAAGTAAGTTTCTATTCTTGATCAGTTTAACTAAAATTTCCAAAAATTAAATCATAAATAAATCAATAAATTATTCATTGAGAAATTGTCTATAATTTAGTTTTATTTGATATTTTTGTAATTTCAATATATTAAATATTTTTATTAAAACACTCAATAACTCAAATGGATAGATTAAAATACAAAATTAAATGATAGAAATATTAATATTCTTTTGGGAATATAAATAAAACTATAAAAATTAAATTTATAAATTTAAAATTTATGATCAAACTAATTGCTTTATTATTAAGATGTATTTTTTTTGAAAATATCTAACAATAAAATAAAATGAATACTGTTAAGACATGCTGATAAATCAAATAGTCTTTTTAAAAATATTTTATTGTTTAATTAACTGTTGAATTATTTTGATTATTTTTAAAAACTAATGGATAATAAACAGAAATATTAAATCTAAATAATAAAGTCTTTTTAGTTTTAATATTTAAAACTGGCTCATCATTTCTAATTTAAGATTAATTTCTTTAGAAAATTTAAAATAAATAACTAAATGAATTAAGAATGATAGAGCTAAAAACATCTTAAAAATATATTAACCAAACTGTAAATAATCAGTTTTTTATTTTACTTTTTAATGATAAATTAAAAAAATACAACTTATTAATAATATCAAAAATTTTATATATTTAATTACTAGTTGAAATAACATATTAGTAAAATATATTTTGATAAAAATTATTCATAAAGCTTCTTTCTATGTAGATTTGCAAAATATGTAAAATATATGAAAACATCAATTTTATTTTATATTTAAAAATATAATTCTTAAAATGATTCATATGTTCTCTCTACTTCAACCAAATTATCTGATCAAAAATTAGAAAATAACTAATCTTTTAGCTTTAAGAAGCTTGGTCTTTAATTTCAATTTCTGATTTTGATTTATATTATTTGAACTAAAAATGTATATTAGAGAAAAATAAATAAATTAACTAAAAATATATTTAATATTAATAATTGGAATGTGAAATTAAAAAAAATCAAAATCATATCATTTGATAAAATGAATAATTTAATTTAAAATATATTAAATAAAATCAGCCTTTTTGTTTTAAATTTTTTTTTATATTATAAAATATCGTAATTCAAAGAAAATAAACAGTTTTTACTCGATACAGAATTTCAAATTTGAGAGTTGATTACACTTTACTAAACAAGAACCTAAGCCTGAAAAGCCCTATTCACCAATCTAATTTTAACTTTTTATACATTTATCAAAATATAATTAGTTTGTATTAAGAAAAATATGAAATTAAGCAAAAAATTAAAAATGAGATAAATTCACAAAAAAAAAGTTAAATCAAATAAATAAGTTTAAAAATAAAAATATTTTTTTGTTTTAAATTAATTTCTATTTTAAAGAGTATAAATAAGAATATATGAGAAATAAATTATTTTTACCATAAATAAAGTGTTAAATTTGAGAGATTAGCACATTAAGCTAAACTTTAACATAAGTTAAATGCACCAATAGCTCCTAGGAAATTGTTACTTTTTAATATTAAAATAATTGAATATCTATTTTTAAGTAATATTTGAAATATTTTTAATAACGCAAAGCTGAAAATTAATTCATAATATATTTCATACTTTTTTAAATTTAAGAATATCGTGATCAATAAGAAATAAACTATTTTTACCTTAAATCAAGTGTCAAGTTTGAGAGATTAGTGCTGTTTGCAAAACTATAAGCTAAGCCTGATGAATCATAGCCAGTAATTATAGTTTATCTTTAAGTTTAAAAACAAAATAAAAATAAAAAATTAAATAAATAAATAAATAAATAAAATAAAATAAATTTTTTATATTCATTTTTTTATTAAAAATTAATAAAACCCAAAAGAAATAATCTGTTTTTACTATAAGTCAAGATTCAGATATGAGAGATTAGTGCAATTAGATAAACCAGCAATTAAATTTGATGCACCAGATGCACCTACTATATTTTTGCTTTTTAAATATTAAAGAAAATATTATTAATTACTTAACAATTATGAAAAAATAGTAAGAAATGTATCAATGATTAAACATAAAGTTGAAAATTACAAATGAATTTATTAAAAAAAATCAAATTTTCTCAGAAAATAAATAAAATTATAAATAAATCAATAAATTTTGTTTTAAAATCAAATATCTACTAAAAATTAAAAACCAAAAAATAAACAAATTGTTTTTACTTGAGTTAGAGTGTTAAATTTTAGAGATAAGTGCACTTCGCTAAGCAAGAGCCTAAGCTAGACACACTATTTACAATTTCATTTGATCTTTTTATTTATCGTAGAATATATGATTAATTATAAATCAAATAAAAAATAAGCTGACAAATAAAAATTATTTATTTTTTTATTAAAAAATATTACAATCAAAAATAAATAAATAAATAAATAAATAAATAAACAAACTATTTTTACTTGAGGTTAAGTGTTAAATTTGCGAGATTAGTGCATTTTGCTATCGAGGAACCTAAATTATACGTGCCTTCATCACCGATTTAATTGAACCTTGTTAAAAATCAAAGAATAAATAATTATATAGTTTACTAGAAGAAAATGAAGATAAATTATTAACAGTAAGAAAAAAAAGTTGAAAATTTATTATAAATATAAATTTAATAGATTAAAATAGCTTTTTTTAAGTTGATTTTTATAATTAAAAATATAACTGTCAAAAGTTATAAATAGTATTTACTCGAGATCCATTGTCAAATTTGAGAGATTTTTCAACTTTTCTAAACCAGAAACTAGGCCTGCTGCACCTAAATCACTAATTTCATTGTTACTTTTAAATATAGAAGAAAATATAATTAATTAATTTATTAGTTAGATGGTATAACGAATGGTATGAATACATTAAAAATTAATAAATTATGAAACCAAAAGTTCATTATTAAAAATGGTTTAATTAGAAAAAAAACAATAATATGATATTTTTTGTTTTAAATTCATTTTTATTATAAAAATTATCTATATTTTAATAGAAATATACTATTTTTACCTTAAATCAAGTGACAAATTGGAGAGATTGAAGAGCTTTGCTAGACCAGAACCTAAGAATGATGAACCTAAGTCACCAAGTTAATTTGATCTATTTAAATATTATTCAAAATATAATTTATCAATTAGTTATAAAAGAAAATATCTTTCAGCATAAGCAGTGATTTAATAATTATAAGTTTATAACTATAAATTGAGTTAAAAAAATACAATAAGAATCTAAAATCTAATAAAATAAATAGAGTTGCTTTTTTTTAAATTTGTTTCTAAATTAAAATTTAAAGAAATTAAATGTTTTTACCTTAAATAAAGTGCCAATTTTGAAATACTAGCGTGCTTTACTAAAGCAGATTCTAAGTTTAATGCGGTTTAGTAATCACTTTGACAGTTACTTTTTAAATATTAAAGAAAAATAATTGATTGGATAGAAAAAAATATGAAATGATAAAAATCGAATTAATAATCAAAACAAAAATGGTAAATATGAGTTTAAAAAATATATATTTAAAATTAAAAAAGTCAAGTAAATCAATAAATAGAAATAAGTGTGTTATCTTTTATTATTTTTTATAAAACAAACAGTTTTTACTTTAAATTTAGTGTCAAACTTTAGAGATTAGTGGTCTATGCTAAAACAAAACCTAAACCCAAGGTGTCATTATTGCCAATTTTATTGAATCTTTTAAAGTATTTAAAAAATAAATAATTAATTAATAAGAAGGAAAAATGAAGAGTGAATATGAAATAATAAGAAATAAATAATGAGACCAAATTTAAAAGATAAAAAATATTTAAATTAAAAAATAATCAAAATAAAAATGCAATAAAATTTTAAAAAAATAGTTTTTTTATTTGAAATTCGTTTTTATTTTAAAAATATCACACTCTAAAAGAAATGAAGGGCATTTACCTTAAATCAAGTGCCAAATTAGTAAGGTTTGTGTGTTTTGCTAAACCAGAAGTTAAGCCTGATACACCTTATTTTCTAACTAAATTGTTACTTTTATAGTATTGAAAAAATAAATCATAATGAATTAGTTAAAAAGGAAAATGAAGAAAAAATATATATCTTAAAAAATAAGTAAATCAATCAAACAAAAGCTGAAAGTTAAAAATGAGTTAATTTAAAAAAAAAGTTAAATTAATAGAGAATAAATAAAATTAATATTTTTGTTTTAAATTCATTTTATTTATTTTGGAAATATCAAACTTCAAAAAAAATAAACTATATTTACTTTAAACCAAGTGCTAAATTGGAGAGATTAATGCAGTTTGCTAAAGCGGAACCTAATTCTGATATGCCCTAATCACCAATTTTATTGTTACTATTTAAATATGAAAGAAAATATCGTTGATAATAAAGAATAGTTAAGTGAAAATATTAAGAAATTATAAATTAATCAATAATGTAAAGCAACATTAAAAATTATTTCAAAATAAAAATAAATAAGAGTTTTTTATTTTAAATTCATTATTTGTTATACTTAAAAATATAATAATAGAAATAAAATAAATTTTTTTTACAAGAGATTGAGTGACAATTTTAAGAGATTTTTACACGTTGCTAAAGCAGAAACTAAGCCTGATACACCTACATCAGTAATCTAGTTGTTTCTTTTTTAAACAAAAAAGAAAAATATTAATCAGCAAGCTAATTAAAGAAGACATGAAATAATAAAAAATAAACAAATATAGAAACCAAAAACTAATAATTAAATGTAAATTAAATTAAAAAAAAGAATGTATAATCTAAGAGCAAATAAATCAAATAAAAAACTAAAAAACAAAAATAATTTATTTTTTAATTTAAATCCATTTTTATTTAAAAAGTATCACTATCCAATAGAAATAAATATTTTTACGCTAAATCAAGTGCCAGATTTGTGATATTATTACATCTTACTACTGTAGAAGCTAACCCTAATGTACCCTCATCAGAAATATTATTGTTACTTTTTAAATATTGAAGTAAATATAATTAATTAGTAAGTTAGTTTGATAGATAAATAGATAATGAGAAGGTAAATTGAATAAAATAATTGAGCAAATAAAAAAATAAATAGTGAAAATGTTAAAAATTAAAATAATTTAGATAAAAAAAGAATCAAAAAGTTAATCAATCAAATAATAAACTAGCAAATAAATTTTTGTTTGTTTTAAATTGATTTTTATTAAAAGCTATAATATTATAAAATTAATAAAATGTTCTCACTTTAACATAAGATTCAGATTTGTGAGATTAGAGAGCTATGTTAAAGCAAAACCTAAGCCTGATGCTCCATTTGCAGTAATTTAATTGTCACTTTTTAAATATTGAAGAAATTTAGCTAGTATAGCGAAAAAATAAGATATTTATGAACAAATCATATATAAATTAGTAACAGAAACCAAAAATGCTTAATCAAAAATGAATAAATAAAAAAATTAAAAATAAAATATATAAAATACTAAACAAGTAAAAAAAATAGACTTTTAATTTAGATTCATTTTAATAATTATTAATATCATATTAAAAAAATAATTTTTTTTTACCTTAAACAAAGCATTAAATTTGAGAGATTAGCGCACTTTGCTAAAGCAGAACACAAACCTTATGCACCTAAATCACCAATTTAACATAGTCTTTTTTATTACAAAAGAATATGAAGAAATGAAGATAGAATAAAGAAAGAAAAAAATTAAAAAATGAAGAATAAAAAAAATATTTAATAAAAGGAGAGTAAATCAAATTACTTTAATTTTAAATGTATTTTGATATTAAAAAATTAATAATCACAAGATATAAACTTGTTTTACCTTAGAGAAAGTCCCAAATTTGAAATATTAACACATTTTGCTAAACTAGAACCTAATCTTGGTGTGCTTTCATCACTAAATTAACATGATCTTTATAGTGATAAAATAAAATGTAACCAAGAAGGAAATAGGAAGAAATAATTTAAAATAAGAAATAAATTAATAATTTTAAGAAAAAAATTGAAAATTATTAAAATAAATGAAAAAACACTATCATAAAAAAAAAACCAATTTTAGAAATAAAAATAAAATAAATTCAAATGGTTTTTACTTTAAATAGTATCACAACCAAAAAAATCCAAAAGAAATAAAATTTTTACCCCAAATTAAGTGACAAATTTGAGAGACTAGTGCACTTTGCTAATTTAGAACATAAATCTACAGCATAATTTGCATTAATATTATTGCAACTTTTTATAAAATGAAAAAATTATAATTGGTTAGTTATAAAAATGATGATAAAATATGAAAGATTAGAAATAAGTAATATTATAAATGGATTCAAATAAAAAATTCCAATCAAAATTAATTAAATATAAATAAATATAAAATAAAAAGCTAGTGAATAAAAAGAATTCTTTTTTATTAAATAAATATTTAAATTAAAAATATCATCAATCAAAATAAATAAACAGTTTTTACCTAAAATCAAGAACCAAGCTGGTAAGATTAGAACACTTTGCGATAGCAGAACCTAAACCTGATGCCATTTTTTCATTAATTATGCCATGGCTTTTTAAACATTAAATAAAGTATACTTAGCTAGTTTGAGTAAAAAAATAAAGAAATAACAAAAAATGAATTAAATAGTGAGTTTAAAAGATATTAATGAGTTAAATTAATATTAAAGTAAATTTAAGTATTTAATAAAGAATATATTTGAATTTGTTTTAAATACTTCATTTAAACTTGAAAAGCAAAGAAAGAAAGATAGATAGATAGATATTAATATTAAATTTAATTTACCTCATATCAATTTTAAGATCAGTATGAGTTTAAAGCTAGCGCTGAAAAAATTTTTTTATTAAAAAAGAAAGTTGAAGGGTAGTTAATTAATTATTTTATTATTACATCTTTGACAATCCTTAAATACCTTTTGTGTAATTTCATTTTTTTTTTTTTTTGAAAAATAATTATTGACAACTAAATAACTAAAAGATTTATTGATAACTTTACTTAAATTTAATTAATTAATTATCAAAATTCTGACAAAGTAATTTAATCTTAATAAATAATGACAACTTATTTTAGAATGATATTCGAAATTAATGGGGATTTAAAGGTAAGGTGTTATCAGAAAGAAGTTAAATAATATTTATTCAAGTAAATTTTTACTAATTTGAAAATAGAGCTGTTAATTTATTTACATAGAATATTAATATTACTATTATTGGAATGAGTAAAAAATATTTAGATTTATTTCAAAACATTATAAATGTTACAAAGATAAAGAGAGCACAACCAAATTATAAAACAACTGAATTTAGTTTTATACAATTAACAATTTCATCTATTTCATTTTAAACGATTTTGTTTGTTGAAATACAATATGACTATAGACATTTTTTGAAGTTTTCACCAGTATAATTATTAATATTTTAGCATGTTTAGACACACCCTTTCATCTTTTGTGCTTCTTCAATACAATCTTGATCAAGTTTTTTGCAAGACACCAGACCAATTTACTTTATGCATTCTTAAATATCTAAGTTTTGTTATTAAGTAATTGCTTTAACTTAGCAGAGAGCAAAAAGAAGTATAAAAGCGAAATAGCAAAATTTCATTTATTTATTTTGTTTGAAAATATTCTTAAAATATAGGGATTTTCTTCTTTATTAAATTTTTGCATTTAATTAACAAAAGACGAACAAAATGCTTAACTAATGATAACGAAGTTTAAATTTAATTAAAAAAATAGTGATATAAAAATTATCAATTTATAAATAGAAAAATATGTTCTAAATAGAAAACTATTACTAATAAAAATAGTCATTTTTTATTACTAACTATAACGATACTGTAAAATTAAGCAAATATTATGATTAATAAAATGAAATTTATTTAATTGACTAATTTATCATTCTGGATACCAACCTGCATCACTATCTATGAATATATTTGTTCTTCTTATTATTTATTCCTTGATATAATTTTTAAGCAGGTTTCTTTATTAGCGCATATTTTTACTTTCTAATTAATAAAATAAGATCAAGCAGAAAACTATTAATTAATTTTTACTTTCCATTCAAAATAGATAAAAATAAAAATATCTTTTTTCTGATAAATACTTAATTATTTTTAAATTTCAAATTTATAGGCTAAAAATTAAGATATTCTATATTTAATGGTACATTTGCTATTAATTTAGAATATTTAAAAAAATCTTTATACTCTCTTAAAATACCTTTTTTATCTCTTTAATTTAAATTTTCTATTTTAAAATTCTTATTACTGTCTCAAAAAGAATTTTAATGAAACACAAAAAAAAGCAAAATAGCTAAGGAAAAGCATCTAAAAATAATTAATGGTATGAGGAAAAGAAATAAAGGTGCTATTTAATAATAAAAATCAGACAAAATATTAATTAAGTTAATTAGGTTGATAAAGACCTTTAAAATTTAGAAGATAAATTATTTTTGACATATTTCAAAGAAATAAATTTTGTAAAAATATTCTTTAAAATAGTGTAGAATATTCTAAATCATCTTTAAAAATTAAATTTGTCATATTAAATACAAAAAAATTATTTTTATCTAAGATATATTTAAATAAACAACAATTTATTTTTTTAATGGTGAATTTACTTGAGAACTAGTTATACAAGAAATATTAGAAAAATATGCTAAAGCAGAGAAAATTCGTAACAAAATCATCATTTTCAATTTAATTATTGCTTTATATTTAGTTTTATTCAAACTTCAAAATAATTATAATTACAAAAAGAAGTATAATAATTAGTAAAAACTAACAATGTTTTATGAGAGCTAAATAGGAAAATTTTAAGGCTACTAAAGTTTTCTTAAACTTACCTAAGTCAAAAACACTGTTTTTATAAATTCAAATAAATAATTTTTATACTTTTGATATAATATATATTGAATTATAAATAAAATATTTATGAAATAAAAAAATTAAAATTTTTTAAAATTAATAAATTAAAACTAAAATATTAATTAAAAAAAAAATATATATATTAATAGTAAGTAAAAAATTTAAATAATTTTTTATAAAATATTCTTGCAACAAA